>VYXB01008673.1:860683-1089527 GCA_013397135.1 Pachyramphus minor | reverse complement strand
GTATGTTTTATTGATTTATCAAGATCTTATATCAAATTAGTGGGTACTGTAACCTCAGCTGAGAACATTGTTTCATTGCCTTGGTTTACTTTCACAAAGGAACAAAGTCTTAAAAAATAGTCAGGTGTGGAGACGAGTAAAGTAAAGATAATAGTGACGAGAAAAGCAACACAGCTTCAGGAAGATCCATTACTATTTTGTAACCTTGAAGTCACACAGTTTAAGGAAGCATAACTTTTGAGAGCTGTGTTAAAGGAGGAAGGTGAAAGACTTTAAATAAAATGGCACAGCTTTGCTTCTTTTAATAGCGCTTCTAGTTATCTCAATATGCAGTTTAAAACAGAAGATTTCCTTGAATCTTCAAGCTATCAGACCAGGTTTTTTCTTCTAAACCAAGCCTATAAATATAGATTTATCACTTTCTCTAAAATTAATATGATGAAGGAAACATTTAACTCTTCATCAAAAATTACTAAATTGGTAAAAAATGGCAGTTGTTTTTCTAGTCTTTGGCTGTTGTATATAGATTATTTGAGCAATGATTGCAAGTTTGTACCTGAAGAGCAAAGAATCTCAAATTGCTCCCAAGTGCAGTATGACTACTAGATACCATGCAGCTGCTATATTTAACTTCTTGAGCCACTAGTTTTGTGTGATCATTGGATTAAAACTCTAAGAGTAGTACAGATACTGAAGTCATGATTTACAGGGCCCAACGGAACAAGGAAATATATAATAAATATATCAATATAAAATATTTTTATAAAACATAATTAGAAATTGTATTTTATACNTTTAAATTTAATTTAATTTTATTTTTAAAAAATTTTATTTGGATTTTTTTCCTTATGGGAGCTTCTCGTATTTGTTTGGATTTGCTCCATATCAGGACCAAAAAAACCAAGGATGCATTAATGAAATAAAACATTTAAAAATACTATTTTTGCAGAAGGCAAAGTACTGCAATATTTAAAAATTTTGGTTTTTTAAGGTGATACTGAACTTTGTCGGCCTAAACTGCCAGGTTTGTCAGCCTGAGCGCAGAGTGAAGGATTTGTTTGACGGGAAATTACTGTGCAACAGAGGCCTCAGTCTGGTCACTGGGTGAGACTTCCTTGTTCACCTCACCCAGGAGGCACTGCCAGGCTTTAGAGGGGGCGTTTGAAACCCCTGAAATCCATCACAGGGTCATAGAACTGAGTCACAGAATAGTTTGGGTTGGAAGGCACCTTTTAAAGGTCACCTGGTCCAACCCCCCGCAATGAGCAGGGGTATCTTTAACTAGATCAAATTCTCAGANAGCAGGGACATCAACTAGATCAGATTCTCAGAACCTCATTTAACCTGACCTTGAATGTTTCCAGGGATGGGGCATCCACCACCTCTCCAGGGAACATATTCCAATGTTTCACCAACCTCACTGTAAAAACCTACTTTCTTTCATCTGAAGTCCCACCATTCATGTTTGGCTCAGGTGCATTTTACATTCTAAATTGTAAACTACAAATTGACCCCAAATTAAATATTGAATTCGATTAACTGGAATACTTTTTTTGCTTTATCCAACTTCATTAGAAGTATCTTGTAAACCTCTGTTTTTTGAAAACCACCTTTTTATTTAAAAGACTGTTGATAGTCTCCATGAGTTTTAGTTTTTTATAAGGGCCAGAATGCTCAGAAAAGTCAGTTGTTACTTTTTAAACCTCCCCCCGCCCCCCCAATAAAGCAATCTTTTAATTTTAGTTATGTAAGAGCAGAATGTGAGTGGAATTTTCATGGAAGTGGTATTTCTGTTTTTACTTCTCCTTCTTGAGGTGTCTGCCACCTGGTCTGTTTTTTTAATACCAGGAAAAGAAATCCTGTTTCTCAACTGTCTTCAAAGAATATGTTGCTTTCACTAAAATAGGTGTGTTTTTAGGTGCTTTCAAAGTTTTTTCAAAAGATGACAAAATGTGTAGGTATCTGTCCTCCAGTGAGAATTACAGCAAAAATAGATTCTGCTCAATTTTTCATTATTTTCTAATCCCAGACAGACTGGAAAGTACACCTATTGATGACTCCACAAGAAATAGCAACATGCATCATGCTCCCTTTCAGCTCTAAGAATTTAGTACTTTCTCAGAAATTAGACTATGTTAGATTAGATATTTAAAAATCTGTCTTTTTAAATTATTTTTTTTTTCTTTTGCTCAAATACGTTTTTGGTAAAAGAAACATTTCAATATTTTTTAATTGAGAAAACTTCTGCAGGATGGTGAGTTGTGGGGTGTGGGATTCATCTCACCCCAGTTGTCTACAGCTGAGTCAGTCACTCTGTGTCCCGTTTGTAGTCACTGAGGGGAAGGAGGCACTTGTGGGACATGATTGATCTGACCTATTTTACGTGTCAGAATGAAATGAGATGAGATAATGAGATGAGATGATGAAATGAGTGGCACTCCAGGAACATTTGGCAAAACTGCCTAAATTTCCACCAAGTGCAGAAGCACCACAGTGTGAGCAAAGGCTGTGCTGGACAGAGATGTGTAGAGGAGTGTGAACTCCCATCCAAGCTTTCTCATGTATCTCCATGAACTTTTTAAACTTGAGATCTGCGTCTTAACATCCAATGGGATAGTTTCGAAATCCTGTATCTTAAGAGTGTTTTATAATGCTTGAGTTCATCATCTTCAGTGGTGCCTTTGTTGTACCTAAAAAAACATATCACATAAAAGGCAAATATATTTTCATGCAAAGCTTTAAAACTGAGAGAACCATAATAACAGGAACTCTGTATAAGCATAGCATGGTCTTCCTTGTCTTGAAGACCTTTTAGCTCTGCATCAATGTAGTATATTATGGTTTGGGATTAAATGATATTTTTAAAAAGTCAATTATTTTGATTTTTTAAAAAATAATCTTCTTGTTTATAAATTAATTCATAGTTTGAAATAAGCAATTAAAATATAAGGATTTCGCAAGTAAATTCCAACCACTAACTTTAAACTGAAAAGGATGCAGTTAAATTCCAATTTTTTTCTAATCTCAAAAAATTTTTGGCCACGATATATAGTCATGCAAATGCGCCAGCACAGACACACCTGACTGAAAATTCTTTCCTTCTTTTTCTACAGTAAAACAGGTTTCATGATTTCTGATGATTTTTTGCTCATGCTCAGCAGAGTTTTTTATTTTCTCATAGTATTAACTTGTCTTGATACCATGAAAATGTAGAGATACTTTTTAGGGATTTTTCTTTCACCTGTGCTCGTTAGGAAACAAACCTATCTTTACCTGTGATGTAGACTGCTTTGTATATAGAAATACTGCTGTTTTTTCAAATATCTCTGATGAACCATACAGTGCTGATTTATCTTATGTTGCCACCAAAGTGCGTTGGAAATTTTAAAGATCATTGTAAAGGTGCCCCAAAGGGTTGCATGAGTTAAGTAAGCTACAGAATTAATTCAAGGATTTAGGAGTTGCACAAGTTACTAGTAATACAAGGAGGGTTAACAATATGCTGTTTACATTAAGGGAATTTGGCAGGGAATGCTTTTGTGCAGTAAGAAGGAAAATGTTTGGCTCCCTGCAGTAAGAACAAGATGTAGACACCGTGTGCTGGCAGCACAACTGCACCAGGACTGAGGGGCTGCACAGTCTGGGTATGGGGTAAGGATGAGAACTGGTCACACACAGGGACGTCTTCTGGGATGGCCCATGACAGTCATGAGGGACTGGGTTTTAAGGGGTTTTAAGCTGAGCATTAATAAAAAGAGGAGAAGCTGTAACTTAGTACAAAATGGGAACTCCAAATGTGTTAGCAGCATGGAAGGGAACAGTGAACAAGAATAAAGGAAGCTGGAGGACTTGAGTTGTTTGACAGTTGGAACAGGTGGGGGGTGACAGGAGAAGAGAGAAATATTAGGAAGCAGCTTATGAAGGGTTTTGAATGTCAAGTGGCCATACAACTGGATTTGATTTTTGTTTCCTGCTAAGTGGCATTAGGCAAATCATGACATTTCTCTGTTTTTTATGAGTAGAAAAAGTGGATAAAGCTTGAACACCAAGTAGCAAACTGTGGTGGCACCTCTAATCTTCATGCAATGTAAATGAGATATTTAAACTAATTTTGAAAATTCTCAAATGAGCAGGGTGATGTAAAACCATTATATTTACAGTTTCTTTCAACTTACACTTAATTTTTTTTTTGTATTCATTAATATATCTTGCTGTAATGAAGACTTCTGCAGAGCTTGATTTCTGCCTACAAAGCTTTTTATTTATGGAAAGCAAGTTTCTGCAAGGTGATTTTCTTTAAAATCTGTCACCATATTGAATAGTTAATGAGGAAGTGTCCTTCTTTTTGTACTTCATCATCTTAAGCTTTTTCTTAAAATACATAGGTGGGAGATTATACTGTGTCACTAACTGTTAAAATTAGTGTCCCTATTCATGACATAAGAGAAATGTGTGCAATACCATTGTCAACTGCAATCCTTGCACATATTGATTTTGTTTCCAAATAAGATCTTACCACATTGGAGGTGCTCAGAGTGCTGCAGTTTGAAAAAGCCAAATACAGTACAGCAGAGAAACTACATTGTTCTGGAAGGCATACTTGGTTTTACACAGGTGTTTGTTTTCTTGAAGGGGAAAAAACCCCAAGTACCGAATCTGTTTGAAGTTCAAGAATTGCTGTGATGTCCATGATGATTTCACATAACCCTATCTCTAAGAATTCCTCTTTACCATGTCCAGCTGGCTACAGCACCGTGTCTCTTGCTGGTAGGTGTCAATCAGAGCTGGATTTTGCAGACTTTTGCTGCTTCTCATCTGGAATTCACTGGGATAATACACTGTGGTTTAAAGTTACTGTTTCCAGGGTAGGTAATCCAGAACATGCTACTGGATTTATTCAGCGACACAGTCAGAGGTGAGTTGTTTTCTGCTCTGAACACTATTTTCCTGCAGATCAAGCTCAAAGCCTACACCCTTGTTTACAAGACACTGGATAGCCAGATTCCTGATCTTCCAATAGCACAGGATATGTAATGGTTTCACCAGAGATGTAGGATGAGGACTGGTGACAAAACCTCTGCTTTTCAAAGGCAAATCTTGTCTGCACAGTGGAGAGAGAGGCTTTTGAGTGGCTGGAGACTTACAGAAAAAACTTGAAGCAAGACTAAGAACCATCTGAGAACTTTTTCATATCCACTCGTACTGTGGGCTGAACTCTTTTATATTCTGCCTGCTAATACAGATACACAGTACATATGCTCATAATCTGTAGGAGACAAATAAGCAACCCTCTGCCAAAATGAATACTAGAATGAACAAGCAAAACTGGGAGAAATGAACACAGAGGGAGAAAAACAGAGAGAAAACTATTTCCGAAAGTTACATATTAGTCATGTCACTTGACATCCAGTGGAAAACAGTTGGACAAAACAGCAATCAAAATACACATAATGACAAAAAGTTCTTCATAAAAATACCATGGAGCTCACATTTGAAGATGCTAACAATTTTATTGACATTTGAAAAGAACTTTATCTTCTCTAAATCTAACATTTCATGCAAAATGAGTGAGAGATCTGGGGAAAACCTGTTTCTGAATGAGTCAGTTTGTGGGTGTGTTGGTGGCTTAGGTAAATTGAAATAGTTTTTCTTTCTGTTTGTATTTTGATGTTTCTCTCACCTGCAGTAAGTAAAATACTTGCAGTTGATATTACTTGTATTTTTATTAAAATTACACTTACTATTGATTATGACTGGGGGAGCAAAGGGCTTCCCACTGTAAGTCAAGACCAAGTTCTGAGGAAACTGAATATATGTAAGTCCATGAAACCTGGTAAGATGCATCCCAGAATCCCTTGGGAATTGGCTGATGTAGCAACCAAGCCACTTTCCATGCTATTAGAAAACTCATGGCAGTCAGGCAAAGTCCAGGTGACTGGAAAAGGGAAACATGGCACCCATCTTAAAACAGGGTAGAAAGGAGGACCCTGGAAACTCCCAGGCCTAAAACAGGGGCCTGGGAAGATCATGGAACAGTTCCTCCCAGCAGGTGTGCTAAGGTATGTGGAGGACAGGGAGGTGATTCTGTACAACCAGCACAGCTTCACCAAGGGCAAGTCCTGCCTGACCAACCAAGTGACCTCTGTGATGGGGTGACTCCATCAGTGGACAAGTCATAATGAGTGGCGAAGATGAAACCTGACACTGAATAAATTAATGGAAAAAGATGAGGATTTTTTGATCACTGTGATGATAAGCCATCAAACTGATTCATATGAGGCATATGATGCAATAATTTTACTCCAACAGAAATTGTGGACTAATTGCAGTGACCACCTGACGATACTTGATGACATTCTCTGCTGTTTTTAATGTAGAATGTGCTCACCACAGTCTTTTCTGACCCTGAAATGTATCAGTCACACTTGTAGGACAGTGCATCACATTACTGGGAAACACAGTCTGTACAGATTTTTTTTCTTCTTCACTGTTCCTGTACTGTTCACACAATGTAAGTGATAGTACCTATTAGTTCTAGGAGTAAAATGACTTTATGGCGGTTTTATGATTAAAACAAAGCAATTTTTACTTATTATAAATAAATGGGTCTAAGAAAATCTGGCCAGCCAATCTTACCAGCATAGAGAGACAAAAATGTCTTTCAGCTTCAGTTAAAATCTCATTTGATTGTGAAGTGCTTTTTTTATTTATTGTATTTTATAATGTACTGACTGGTAGAAGTTGGTATGGATAGTTACTTTGTGTTCATAATGTTTTCATTGACTGCTTGTAGTCATATAAGTAAATATATCTAAATGTTACTTACTATTCCCGTACTATTTGAAGAAGAAAAGGGTGGAGGTCTTCATTATATAATAAAGAGGACTAAACAGAAAAGATATTTTTTTCCCTTTGTACTACTCTTAAATTGATTTTGAGGGCTTCCTCCTGAAACACTGAAGTCAACAGGTACCATATAAAATCCTAGACTAGAAAACTAAAGAAATTATTTCCTAAATAAACTGCCATCAGACTTTTTTCTCGTTCTTGTTTTTCATCTGGGCAAGTCATGGACAAGAGTGGACTCTTCCAGGGACATCTTTTCTCTTGAGGTCACCAGAACTTTACAAGGTTGCTAAAGTCTTTTGTTGTTGTTCCATCTTAGTAATAATGTAGTAGCATTCCTATTGGAGTTACAACAGAACAAAAACCAGGCTGAGTTATTCGCTATCAAGACAACATTATGGTAACAGCATTCTAGTTTTATGTTGAAAATCAGAAAGAATGAGTATTATCTTGTAGCACTCCATTACACATTACTTATTGCTCAGTCTAGGTTGCAACATTTAGGGATTCCAGGATCCTCTATATGTAGCAATTTTCCAGGTATTATGGATGTATATCCATGTATATATTATTAATACTGAGGTCAAGCCCAGTGTTCCCATGCACTTGTGTACTGGTTCAGCACTGTTGCAGTCTGTTTCCTTAGATATTCCCTGTGTTACAGACAGCTCTGCACTGAGATCTTCAGAGTCTCTATTGCAATTCCCCACCAGCATCAGGAAGAATCAGAGCTACCTCTGGGTTCTTCTGCACTTGTCTTTTAAGTTCCCTCAGCAATGTTTGCAGGCAGATGATCCAAACCAGGCCAGCTGATTTTATGGTGACTGGGAACGAAGCTACAAAGAGGCAAATCTGACTAATCTGAATTTAAAATACAACAATAATAGCTTTTGACCCTCAAAGTACTGCATGAATTTTTATTCTTTTGATGGAAAAAGGATCATTATTGGGTTTGGCCTGGTATTTTGCTGCAGTGCAGCTTTCTAGGCCCTCTTCTGCAGCTTTTTCTGGTGTGTTTCTCACTGAAGGAACAGAATGAGTCCTGTGACTTCAGGTCACGCCCCAGTGGGCACTGTATCACTGGCTCATCCAGAACTTTAGTCTTACTTACTGCCAAACTCTACATCAAAAGAAAGGAAGCCAGCAGGTTTTCCACATATTACACGGGGAGAAATGTATCTGAGCTTCTGTCTTTTCCCATTCGGCAACTGCTGCAGAGGTTTTTAAGGAACAAGAAGAATCTGAAATGTGGTCACATGTCGAAAATGACCAGAAAGTTTATTCAGACACTACTCTGTCCTCTGCTATTTTTTATGATTAGACAACGCAATTTTCTTATTTTTAAAAATTACTCCTAATGACTCAATCTCTGCTGCTGGCTTTAAGTTTCATAGAAATGGCTGGAAAAACAACTGGTAGACAACACAGTAATAGTAAAAAAAATAGCCACAACCATAGCAACATGAAAGGATCCCACCTGCCCTTAGCTTGTTTGAAATAAAACCTTATATGTAACAACAAAAGCATACCTAGAAAAAACCCAAGTGTGTTTTAAAAGATATTTTCCTTGAAAATATCAGTGTTGTAAAGACAAGTGGGATGTGAGTCATTAGGAGGTGTGGTCTGATTGACATGCAGCTCATGTTGTGTTTTGTAAGAATAGATTAAATGTTTTTCAGTAGCGCTAAACTTTTCTTGTTGACAGCAGGGGCAATTGTGGCTCGCATAATAAAACTGGAGATATAAAATAATTTCACCGTATTTTGCTTCCGCTTTACCATGTAGAAATTTGTGTAACTGAAAATGTCAATAAGGAGATAAATTACTGGCTTTCACTGTGAAAAAATAATAGTATGATTTTCTCATGACAAAAGATACAGCAGGTATCTGTGGAAAAGTAAGACAAGAACAGCTATTTTTGAAGCCGCAGAGGTTTCTTTTGTTCCGTATTCTTGCACATACTTTTTCCTAGCTATTGAAATTATTGTTTTCTAGCAGTTGAAGTAGTGAAGCTACTGAAATTTTTCCGTCCTCTCAAAATTATGAAGAGATATCTGTGGTAGTTAGGGTGTGTTTCAGCACAGTGTGCTGTTCTACACTTTGTCCTAAAGAAAGGCGTGTCCTTATAGAGCCAGAGTCTCGATGTATGGGCAGCTTCAGCTCGTGGTGCATGAGTGTCACAGCTGCTCTGCCAAATGACAGGAAACATTGCAAGAGACCCAGAAAATGTTTAGGCAGTGGAAGCAGCAAAGAGAGAATATATTCAGAGATCACTAAAGGAGGCTGATGGCTGATGTCTATAAGTGCATGACTGAAGCTGCAGAGCGTGCTGTTCTGTGGCTGGTGACAGAGAATGGCTCTTGGTGATGACCCTGGGAAAGATTTTTTTATTTCAGCTAGGGAGACTGATTCTTTAATTTATTTTAAAATATTTCTTTTATTAAATTTGACCAGCAGCATTAGAGATGCCAATACTTAGAAATACTTGCATTCCTTTTAGAAGGTCTTATGTTTTAGAAACTACCACACATCTCAGAGTACTTTGTGCAACACAGACTTGCCAAAGCAGCTTCGCTGGCAGCTGTGTGTTGATTCTGGATCTGAGAATTTCTGAAGCAGTGAGGGAATTGTCTTGCTAGGAGTGAGGTGATTCAAGAGCTGGGAGATCTCCCCTCAGAATCATGGGGCAGTTTTAATGAAATTTTGCTGTGGCATAGTGTACTGTCCCTCCCCGGGCAGGTGGAGCCCGTTAGCCCTGTAAGGCAATCCACCTACGTCCTGAGGACCTCGCTGCCACTGTCCAAGCTCGCTTGGCCCCAGCAGATGAACCTTAGGATTAAAGGGTGGGCTCAGTTCTGCGCGCACTGTGTCCCACCTAAAATAAATCCAATGCGCAGGCTGGAAGGCGTACAAAGACCTTCCACAGATCTTCGTTCGCGAAGTCTGGCCATTATTTGGTGTACTGTCCCAGCTCACCACATGAAGGCCAGAAACACTGTGTGGGGCAGTTTGGTGTGGGAAAAGAGGCAAAACCAGAACGTTTTTTAAAACTGAATTACGGAAAAACTAAAACGTGGAGCATATGTGTATGGATCTATGGATATTATTATGGACATTTGAAAACTTTCCCTATCCAGTGGTTCTAGTTAATATCAGTGAATTTAATCCAAATTCCTACAAGAATTCCTTAATGATTTCCAGAAAAAAACTACCCTGGTGATGCATCTACCTGTGATGCAAAGCCCATATTCTTGACAAATTTGCCACTTATTTCTACAGGAGATCTTTCTGTGAAGCTGAGTAACTTAACATCATTCAAAGTTATATCACTTTATGTAGAACACAAGATTACTGGAGTTGCAAAGTTAGATGTGAAGATGGGACATAAATTTGAGATATAGAATTGCTTTAGCCTGAAGAACAGTGAAAGGCAGCGTGGCCAGAACAACATAAATTATTCATTACTAAACTGTGACAAATTTATGGCATCCTGAAATTAAATTGTTTGATTTTTAAAGATGCTTTGTTAGATGCACTTTTAAGAAAAATATGCAAACATTTTAGAAGTAAAAATAAAAGACAGATGGAAATGAAGACTACTCAGCTGTTCCATTTCATTCTGAGCTCTAAAGGTACTCACAGGTGAGTTGGTCCCGTTGCATCTGTTGCTGTGGTCTTGCATGAAAACAATCAGGTGTTACCCATAGGAACAGTTGGTGGTTTGGGTTGGCTGTGGAAACAGAGGTGCAGGGCTTTTGTTTCAGTGAGGCTGCAAGGATATTTTTGCTCCAATTCCTCATGTTGTCTTTGACAGACCTCACTGCTAAGACACAGCATGGCAGAAAACACCAACCACATTGTGCCTTCTCCATCAGGGCTGTCAGTGATGCTCTTAAAGTACTGAACTAGAGTTGGTCTTGTGAAGCTGAGGTTGCCTTGAAATTATATCTTTGTTGAATTAATCTTCAGTGGCACAGTTCATTAGGTCTAGTATTGAAGAATGAGGTGAAGTTTGTTGTGGTTTTTTTCCTGTTTGTTTGTTTTACTTTTAAATTGAGGAAGAAATCCATGCTTTTCATATTGGCAATATTTCTGCCACAAGGTTCTTGGAGTACAGCCTAGGAATACTATTTCTGATCAGACAGTAACAGTTCATTTTTTCCAGAAGAGAGAATTACAAGCAGCTATCATTACTAGAGGGAGATATTGCCATTTGTCCAAGTAGTAGCAGTATCTATTTTTAACTGCTGATGGTTAACAATTCCATGGGAAATAGAAAAACCTATAGCCATTAATTACAGCCTCTTCTCACCTTACAGTGCTGGAGGATCTCTGCTAACAATTAGGAACTGTGGCACTCCTGGATCATGCTGCATATTAGGTTAAACCTAAGCAGCTGTCAGAAAGGGAAGATATCATGCCCAAGACAGGCAACCAGAGTAGGGCTACATTTCCAAAAGTTTGAGAATTGCTGCTTTACACAGTCCTAGAGGCACAGATTGGAATGAGCTGTCAAATACAATTTTTTCACAGACTGTTGTGGAGTGTATATAATGAGGAGGAACTTACCTGCAGAACAGGATGAAGAAAGAGGAGATGAAATGAGACATTGAGCTCCACTGGCTGATCTCTAGGACAGCAAGAAAAAAGCTGAATGAGATTTTTATAGTTTAGATGAAAACTCCATGTCCAGTTATTTTACAGGCTGGTTTAGTAAATGTCTGAGGTTTCCATTTGTGTTTGTGTGTGTGTGGTTTTTTTTCTTCTTTTTTACTTTTTTCTTTTTCTAGGGCTTTTTAGGATAAAAGGAATAATTCAATAATGGGTTATATTAGGTGACCTTACAAAACAAATTTCACTTTCTGCAGATACATATGGTTCTTTGATGAGCTGGTAGTGTGGACATACCAATTTGAGTGTGATATCCAAGACTAAGTAAATAGGTTTGCTTTATATTAAAGAGCAGGAATTTAATTGTATGAAAGTAGCATATACATTTTTCCCCCAGTAAATAGGGCTCTTTTAGCTTCCAAGAAAGATTTTACTACTCTTACAAATCTACTCATGCTTATCTGCAATATTAATAGTGATTTACCATCCATGGAAAACAGATGTCAGTTTTCCAAGTATAAGCAGCTCAGGAGATACACAAGGAGAAAAATAGATGTACAGAGTCTGGCTGGAGGAGTTAATAATTTGACTGATTCATTAATGTATACTGAAAGAATTTAATATGTGTCAGTCTGAATCAGTGATTTGTAAGACATGACAGATGTAGCCAGAAACACCTTACTAGCTGAGGACTGAACATGGTGTTTCTGACCATCTGAAAGTGGTGTTATAAATGTCAACTACAGGCTATGTTTTCCTTCTGCTGAATATATTTGTTCAAACACTGTGTACTTGTCAGTTATTCTGATATGGATAAAATTGTGAGTGCAGTGTGGTTTCCTCTGCCTTCCTCTTCCTACAGGAGTTCAAATGCTTCCTTTCATGTTGGAGTGAGAGACACTGATAAGATGTAGAAAGCCAGAATTAGCAGTTTGGCCTATCCATTCTCTTTAGATTAAGGAAGGAAATTTTTAGATGGATTTTGATACAGCTTTATGTTTTGGAAGTGCAAAATACAGTCTGTTGTGGTGTGAGACCTAATACAAAAGCAATGTGAGACAGACTGCTTTGCATAGATTTTAGATTCCTACTTGAAAGGCTAAAATACCCAGAAAGCCTCTTGTGATTTAGTTTTAACTAGTTGGCAGATGTTGAATGATCTCAGCAAGTGTCTTTGTTGCTATTCCATAGTAAATATGTAGCAGACTGACTGTTTATAATCTCTGTAATAGGGGATTTGTCAGTCTTTCTTTATTACCTGTAAAATGGATTAGGAGAATAGTAAGATTGCAGTGGTTCTTTCAGGAATGTAAGAGAGTTAAATGTCCAACCTTATTGGGGATTCTAAAGAAAAATATACCTTCAGTGATTATATTAAAAATAGCAAGACTACTGGCTCTGCTTTAGTCTTCTCTATTTCTCCTCATCCAACTAGATCAGAGTACTCACAGTTTCCACCCTTTCTGAAATCACTGGGAAATTGAGTTCATCTTTGGACAGAAAGTGCTGAGCATCTTACTAGAGCCAATTTATGATTTAATGTCTGCTCTCAGTGATGCAGTAGTAATGAAGATGCAGATCTGGCTGGGCATTTAGAAAAGGTTTATTTTTCCACAGATGTAGGTTTTTCCATCTCTTATCTTTAAGTGTTTTTTTCTTTTTAGGCTTTATTAGCTATGGGTTGAAAAGATCAACATTGACATACGTGATGTGTCTGTGATTCCAAACTGGAAACCATTTCTAGCTTCCTTGCTGGGGAAGCAAAGAACTATTGAGCTGAAAAAGCCCTTCAAATATGTCCAGTCAAATACAAAAGCAGCAGTTGCATGAGGAAATGTACATTTTAATGAATTGACTTTAAATCATCACATAGCAACTGGGAAAAAACCCACACAATTTAAAATGAAAAATTAAAACTAAACTCCAAAGAGCCATTAGGCATTTCTGATGAGTTAAAATGCACACGTGCTGTGTTGGACCCAAAGTGTATACAAGTGAAAAAAATGAATGCAGTAAAAATAAAGAACCTAATAGACCAGTCTGTATAAATCACATAGTTAATTATAAAAGATCCTCGAGACTCAGGTTTTAATTTAATCAATGTGAACAAATCATCCTGTGGTTCGCCTTTGGAATCTAAAACAGTTTGTCTTTCTTACCCACTACTGCTAATATGAAAAAATTGTGTGCATGAGTTAATTTATATGGCTTAGTAAGAGAGCAGAAGACAATAACAATGATTTATTAGAATTAATATGGTCTATTTTGCTCAGGAAACAGAGAGTTCGCAGTGAAACAGCAGAGTAAAAGCAGTGCTAAGACTGTCACACGAGTAAGGACACCCTGATTAACCGTTTTTGGGGAGAGATATTCACAGTTTCACCTCTTCCAAAGCAGCAGCTAAATCCTGTTGCTGGTACATTGGAGTCTGGGAAGACAAACCGTGGCTGACAGCCATAGGAGGTAGAACATAAAACTCGTTTATTTACGGAGGTATTAAGCAAACTTCAGCAATCACTGTTAATGCTTTGGACTATATCCAAGGAGAAGACAGGAGTTCTGTTGGCTCAGGAGTATAAGGAAGCTTACTGGAAAATAGGAACCTTAATGAAAAGACTGCTTATCTTACACACCAGGACTTGAGCAAAAGGCCAGAGCATCAGATAGAAGTACAGCAGCCTTTTATTTTTCTGAGGGGGGTCTGACTTATTTTGGAATAAGACAGCAGAGGGTTGGCCCACACTTGTATATTTATGGTTTAAAAATAGGTGAGAACTTCTAAGTATGTTTGAACGGTTGTATAAAAATCAGTCAAAAATATACCTAAAAAAGAAGTATGTCACAGACATATCCCCAACTTTGTCAACATTTTTATTATAGTTCAAGGTAAATAAGACTTGAGGATAAGGAGGTAAAGCTGGTATCTGTAATAAAATGTGAGTGGACGGAGGGTTTTGTCAGTAATTTTCCACTTAAAAAAAACCCCCTGAAAGCAAACAACAGCAAAATTGATCAAATTAGTGACCAAGACTCATGTGAAAATCTTGGGAATTCCATGCCTTTCCCAGGCAGCCTGGAATGCTTAGAGACTTTGAGGGAAAATATAAGATTTATATAGCTTTATATACCCTAAAGTTGCACAGGTTGTTGAAATGATTTGTGCAAAATGATTATGTGAGAATGCTGGATGGAAGGCAGCTCATGAACACAATTTTAGTGCTACTTGTCTTGATGAATACTTCTCTGAAGTGCTTCTGGACCACAGGGAGATCATATATAAACCACTAATCTGAATTACACATGGATAAGTGGATAAACTGGATAAAATGAGCACCATCCCTCCAGTAAAACTGGACTGGTTTAAAGTTTCATTCAGCTTTATCCAGCTTCCATAGAAATCTCTGAAATGTATGTATATTCTATTTAAATTAGTTGCCATCCACTCCAGTGAACAGAGCTCTGCAAAATTCCTTTAGCTTAGAGAGGTTCAAAATCAATAAATGTTGCATGGTGAGTTCTGAGATCTTTACAAAAATAAATGTGGATGAGGATTACGCTGGTACAAGCACAGTAATACCTAAACGACAAGTTCCCACAGGAACTTTCATCATAATCCTTTATTATTTTTAAGAAGATTTTCGCTTGCTTTCCTGATGCTCTCATTCTGTTGCTTCTGTTACATTACATTTGTTTTTCTGTTAAGGATTTTGGCACTGCTATCAGGTACAGATTACTTGAAGGGATGAAGGAGTCTATACCCTCTGCTAAAACCAGCCACTTCCCTGTGATACCCATGGCAGACATGGAGCTTCCTCATTCAGATGAGCTGCCTTTGCTCCTGAAGCCAGAAAGAATATTGTTCTCATACGTTGCTCCATTTCTGTTTAAAGTTTAATTTACACTAAACCAAAAAAATGTTTTTACCTGCAGGTTTTAATGTGGGTATTGACTGTGATTTAGAGTAATCTCCATATTTACAGATATTAAAAGGTTAATTGACACCTGTGAGCTAAGTTGCATGTTACAGTTGCCTTTAGGCAACTAGACTAGATGATTTTTGTTAGTCCTTCCCACTGATTCTATTCTATTCTATTCTATTCTATTCTATTCTATTCTATTCTATTCTATTCTATTCTATTCTATTCTATTCTATTAATTGACTGCTAAATGCTGCTTTCAAGAATGTTAAAATCAACTTAAAGTGAAGCAAGTTTTGGAAGGACTGGTCAGAAAATGATCAGAGAGGGCAAGCTCAGAACAAAGAAGACTGTGAGGGTAGAAGAAAAATAGATTGAAAAGAATCTAATAAAAAATATTAAGATTATCCCAGTACTGGAAAACAAATAGAAAAATCTCCAAGTATTTATGAAGATAAAATGCTGATGTATTTGCAACAGCTCATTGAAATTGATAAGGAATATTTTTGCCTATGCATTGTTTCCTGAAAAAAAAGTTTTCCTTTTTCTTATTTTAGCAGTAATAGTATTACTGACACATTTCCTTCAGATACATGAGATACCATCTATTCTTAGCTGGAAGGCATAGTCATTTGTTTTCTTTGAACATATTGTTCAATAGGCAAGCGATCTCCTGAGCAAAATAGGCTGTTCTTATTCACTAAAAATTAGGAAGGTATTTAATATTAAAACAGTGGTGGACATGAAGTAGGTGTCAAATGAAGTGTCCTTCTATGACTACAGGGACAACAGAAGAGCAACATGGCAGAAAGGAAGGGTTAATTGTAATTATTTGCTAACGATGAAATCCTGTGCAAAACCTGCAAGCCAGTGGAGTTACAGAATAATTGATACAAATGAAAGGTCTTCTGTATCTCATTAAATAAAAAACTAAAAATGAACTGAGAAACTGCATCTGGAATATGTGGCAAAACACAGTGATTAGAGTCTGCACTAATAAACCCAGTGTCTGACCCAGTGTCTGACCCACAGTGACAGACTATAGACAATTAAACCAGGATTTATTAACTTCTGTATTTCACAGAAAGGGCCATTCTCATTTTTGAAAGGAGCCCAGATTGATCACTGCATTGTGGAACAAATCCAATATAAAATCAAACTCTGAATAATTTATGGCAGTGCTTGTAAGCCTATATTAAAAAACTTCTCAAATACGTAAGTCCTCCAAAGGCCAGCAAAGAGTAATGAGTTTATATTTGTCTTATTTGTGCAGTGTAGACAGGTTCTTCAGTGTACAGTGAGAGACTTCATGTCTTGAAATGACAGATATTACTTTTTAAAATACAAAATTGCCAAATTCCTGTTTTGGTTTGGTTTTTTTTACAATATTCTTGTGATTCTTTTACTCATTTTATCATAATACTTGACTAAGACCAATGGTATTCCACATGTTTTCTTATTGTTACTGGTATATGGAGATTGAAAAAGACTGTTTAAATGAAAAATTTACCAAATTCTCATAAAAACCCCAATATAAGCAGAAAAACCTCCTCCTCCCACTACATCTAACATATTTAGATCTCATTGTAGAATGGGGAGTCTGGCTAAGTAATAAGTTTCTAGTTATCTTACTGCCCAAATACGAAGATCATATTGGAAAAGGGACATAATGGTAATTATACTGTCAGATTGCCAGTACTGTTCTGATTCAAAATATATGATTGCCACCATATGATTTACAGGTGAGATCCGTGGCTATTTATTTAAGACTTGCTGAAAAGAGGAATATTTTACCCGATAGGTTTTACGTTTTTCTCCACCCTTGGGAAAAAATTACTTATTCTGCTGTCTTCTGGTTTCTGTGCCTCCCCCATCCTCCATCCACCCTAATGGCATGGAATTCTCCCCTATTAAAAAGTTTGAGAGGCTAAACCATCGTAGTGATCAGGCCACTAGTGCTCATGATGGACATTGCTTTGTGCTTTGCTGTGAACTAGTGGCAGAATTAAGTAAATTTTGGAGTGTTGTTTACTGCCTTGCTGAATTCTGGAACACCACAAGCAGTAAGAATATTATCAGTAACCCTGTTCTGCTCCCCCAGGGCTGCTTCTGCTTATGAGACCCTCAACATTTTGCTGCTGGTCTACCAAAATTTCTCCCAGTTCCTTCTCCCCTTGTCGTATTTAGAAAAAAAATTATAATTTCTGCTTGGAGCTCACAAAGATGAAGAAACCCTTGGATTGTGTTAAGGGTTGTCCTCCTTTGCCTTCCTTTGGTCTGTATTTAATATGCAGAATGTGGTAAAAGGTTGAAGTATCAGAATAAGGAGGAAGTAGAAGGGTGGAAGATGAAAAGAAGGCACTGCATCTTCTGTTGCTTTTGCTCTTCAAGAAAACCTCTAATTTGTCATTTGTTATTTATTGCTCTGAAAAGTAGATGAAGGCTTTCAAATAATTTCCCCTTTGAATGTAGTAATAATTCTGGTGTTAAGGATTAGATTTCTGCAATCAGAAGACTAACTTTTTCCAAACTGGATCCCAACTGACTTCTAAAACTCAAGAAAACCTTAAATTTCTTGTGTCATTTGTCACCCTATCGATGAGTTCTGGGAGCTTGCTGTACTGCATACATATATTTAATGTCTCTTTTATGATAATACGTCTTATAAGCCAAAATGTAATATAGACTTCTTAAATCCATTATTCAAAACTTACATTTCTGTCACTGCAGTAGATTTGTGGTGACTAATTTCAGTATTTTGGAAAGTAGCCATGAGCTCAATGACTCAAAGGGTTTTACACAAATGCAGATCATAATGGTATAAATTCTTTCATAAAAAGATTGAATCACTGACAGTAAATGTTCTTAATAACGTTTTATTCCAAGGGCCCAATTAACAGAATTTTTTTTTTTTGTTATGAAAAAAAGGACTTGTTTTAAAAAAACCTAAAAATCATACGTGCTGTCTAATTTAGTCTCATTTTTGCATAGGTATTCTGCATTCTCCATAATAAAATTGTGAAGGAGAATAATTTGTTCCTGGACATGAAAGGACAGGCTTTAGAGAACCATTGAAGCTTTCAGGGGGGAGTAAACAACTAGATCCTTGTGTCTAATTGCCAACAGCATCCTGGGCTGCATCAAAAGCAAAGTGATCAACAGCTTGAGGGAGGTGACTGTGCCCCTCTGCTGTGCTCTGGTGACATCCCAGCTGTGGTGCTGCATCCAGCTCTGGGGAGCCCAAAACAAGAAAAAGATGGACAAGTTGGAGTCCAGAGGAGGCCACAAAGATGATCAGAGGGCTGGAGCACCTCTGCTGTGGAGACAGGCTGGGAGAGTTGGGGTTGTTCAGCCTGGAGAAGAGAAGGCTCTGGGGAGCCCTTATGTCACCTTCCAGTACCTAAAGGGGCTGTGAGGGAGCTGGAGGGTGACTTTTTCAAGGGCATGTAGTCACAGGACAAGGCAGAATCACTGTAAGATGAAGGAGGGCAAGTTTAGAGCAAGTATTAGAAATAAATTCTTGGTTGTGAAGGTGATGAGACACCGGCACAGGTTGCCCAGAAAAGCTGTTGATGCTCAATCCCTGGAAGTGTCCAAGACCAGGTTGGATGGAGCTCTGGCCCAGTGGGAGATGTCCCTTCCCATGGCAGGGGGGTTGGAGCAAGATGGTCTTTAACATCCCTTCCAACCCAAACCATTCTGTGATTTTTATGAATCTGTGATCTAATATTTCCTTTTTTTTTTTTAATTAAAAAATTAGATCAGAACAGCAGCAGGGTGTGACAATTAAACAGCTTTTGCAACAAGGCTGGTGAATACACAGTCTTTTGCAAAGACATTAAAGGGAATAGAAGTCATTGAAATAGCCTCAAAATGGTGAAAATACGGAAAAATGTAAAAGCTAGGAGACAGAAAAGGATTTCTAACAGTAATAAATGACTGAACAGTTCCTGCCAAGTCCAGATCTCATAGTACATCTTCATGTTTGATTTACAAGGGTGCAGGTGTATAGAAAGTAACTTTTAAGTAATAGTGAATACAGATGCCAATTGAACAAGACTAGGATTTTCCTAGTTTATGTTTGTGTTCAATTATTTGTCTCCATGGAATAGAATCAATAGAACTAAATGAGGAAGAAATAATAAAGATACTGTAGAAAAACTGGAAAGGCATGTTTTCAGTTTAATAATAGAAACTATAACTTTGAAGAGAAAAGCCTCTTTAGGGAAGGCATGTGAAAGAAGGAAAGCACTAAAAAGGAAATTGCTAGATTCTTGGGAAATGCCTGTTAATAAAAGAAAGAGATTATAATCCCTGTTTTTCCTGAAAGGTTGCTAAAAGAGAAAATAAATATCTGACTGTATGATTACAAAAGCCAAACCTCCTTATATATAAAAGGTGAAATTGATACACACTATCTAAATAAAGTAGTTAAGTCAAGAACAATAATGAAAGCAGCAAGAGCTTTTTGAATGCATTTGTCTCTCAGATGATAAAAGCCCAGTGCTATTTCAGCAGAAGTAAAAGTCTGATTGAAAAATGGCTCAGGGAGAATCTGCCAGGGAAGAGCAAAGGCAGCCTGCTCCCTAAAGGAAAGTGAGCCAGCAGCTGGGGATGGGGACACAGCTGGCACAGGCAGTAGCCACAGTGAGAAGGGCCCAGTGCCACCACACCTGAGGAAGGCACGCAGGGCAGACTGGTGACCTCACCTGGGGTTAGCCACAGCAGGGCCATGGTGGTGAGAAAGCCCTGAGATCAGGGTGGACTATCAAATCTGAAGGTCTGGGTCAGGATCTGGATCAATGTGGTGCAAGCCCAGGCACTGATGTGGTGGCAGCAGAGCTGCAGAAAGTGCAGGTGGGGGGACAACGATCTCAATAGCAGGCACAGGGTGGGGATTCCCCAGTTCCAGCTCTTTTTTTCCATAACAGCTGCAAGCAGTGAGCTGACCTGGAACTACCTTTCTTCCTAGGAGGGCAGAGAACTCAGAGCCCTAAGAACATCACAGTAAAAGGGTGGTTTGCATAAGAGCTCACATATAAAATAAATGATTTGGGTATCTAAAGAAGATTGAGTGAAGGATAAAATCAGAATTAATTAAGGCAACGGGTGACTTTTATTAATGTAGGGAAGAAGACGGATAACAAGCCTAAGACAAGGATCCCCAAAAAAGTTAAAGAAAGAAGAGGTGAAAGGAAGCATATGAGACTAAGCAGCATATTTTTTAAGGAGTGATTGATGGTTTCAAAATGAGAGAACTGAAACCAGAGAAATACGACGGGACTGAGAATGAAAATAGCATAGGAAAAGGTGGAAATGATATCTGAATTAGGCAAGAAAAGGCAGCAAAAATGTTGAGGTCCAAATCTGAAGAATTAAGCCACTGTTAGGACCATCTGTGGCTGAAATGCCTATAAAAGAAGCATTTGGCCAAGGAATTTTGTTTTAGGCAACAGTTTTTTTCCAAACAAGGAACAAGAATTTCCTGATAGAAATGGGATTCTTAAGACTGGAAATACACATCAGTAATTGGGAGCTGAGAAAAAGCAACAGTCTAAACTCTCTCTCATCTGGATTTTAGTTACACTTCCAGGTAGTTGAGACTGTAGGTCTTCATGTTTTAACTTTGACATTTATACTGTGATGGTGAATGAAATAGACACCTCTGAAAATATCTTTGTTAAGGGGTTTGTTAAGGCTGTCTTATGGAACTCTCACTGCCAATCCTCAGCAGAGAGAACCAGCCACAATGAAGACATGACTAAGCAATTTCTGAGTGATTTCTCCATTTTTGGAGAATTCCATTACATCTTCAGGCTAAGAAAGGACAGAGAAAGCTACTTCCCCAGGGAAGAATATAATTGCTGTGGGGAAAAGAAAAAAATCTTCAGTGAAATGCATCCATCAAGAGTCTACTTCTTCTTACAGGTCCAGGCAAAAAAATCCTAACTGTCACCCAAACTGCATCATCCTCTAGGAACATGAGGAGATGTCTTTGTTAATAAACTGATCCTGGACAGAATCTGGGCCTGAGCGCATACTGCTGAATTGCTAATGTGGTCATGTCCATGGCAGAGTTTGGAGTGTTAAATAAGCACTTTTTCAGACAATACCCAGGCAAGGACTGGGGATATATTATGGGCCAAAGACCACTGCAAAGCAGGTAGGATCCAGCTGCTCTGTTTTGGAGGGAAAGGAGATAGAGTAGTGTGAAAAAAGTCAGCCAAATGGAAGTGAGCCATGCTGTGCTAATCAATACTGGGGTCAGAGAACTGTTGCTGGCCCGTTTCATTTATTTTTAGAAGCAGCCTGAAAGAACAAGTAGCAGCATCCCAGAGTTATCTTGACATTTGAAGTTATGTACTGAGGAATCATAAGATTTGATAGCAAGGTTGTAATGGTACAGGCATCAGCTTTGGTTGTGGACAGGTAAGTAGCTCCTTGATTTGAAAACAGTCCTTTAAACCTTGCTTCGTGTCAGTGATTACCTGCTGTCTGTATTGAGTCAGGGCTGCAGAAGGTGAAAGCTTACAGGAGCAAGATAACAAGTTTCAAAGAGTTAAAAGCCCAGTTCTCAGTGACTTCTAATAAGAGCTGAGAAGTCTAATCCTTTAGGTCTCTTCAAAAATCCTAACTGAAAATAAAAATTGGATGAAGTGTAGGATTTATGGGCTCTGACTAAAGAAATGAATAGAAGCAGCAAGTTTTCAGACAAGCTGCAGACTGGAATAACAGGAGAGAAGTGATATGAATTTCCTAACAGGTCTTGTCAGTTTTCCTGTCCTTATTAAGAAGAACAGAACATCTGCAAATGGCGTGGACATGATCTTGAAAATAAGTCCTGAATCAATCAATTCAGCAAAGAACAATCTGTACACATGATTTTGGTTTTGGCAAATCATCAAACAGCTATTAACTGGAAAGCTAAATGGGGTCAGCAATTCAAGCCTGGCTGGCAGATAATAAAATCATAAAAGCATCATAATATGCATTACTTAAATATGAATAGTCAAGGTGCATTTGAATTACTTGTGGCTGGTTTCAGCCTCAGATGATGACACCCATGTTTAGATGTGTCCACGTAGGTGCCTATACATGGATTAGTTACCTAAGGTTCCATTATAATCAACATGATCTGCCCAAGGCCAGAGGGCTTTTGGATTGATCAAATGTGAGGAGTTAAGTTAGAGTGAACTGAACAGCTACTTACTTTCTGTCTACTGTGTCTACTGGTCACCCATCACAGCTACTTCATTCCTTGTCAGAATATGCCTTTTTTAGTCAAATTCATCACAGGAAACTTCTGCAATGTTTGTGTTATAAACAAAGGATTTAGAATCATTCCCAAAATACCTTGGTCACCCTATTGACTATTTTTAAAAATCAGAACATAAATCCCTTCACTCCAGTGTCTGTATCCAGCTGAACATCCATACCCATATGCTACAGAGGAATAGTACCTGGAACTGAATATCCCATGGAAACTCCTGTATCTATTTTTGGCTTATATTTTCTTCAGTTTAACCTTGGTCCTATTTTTAGCTGTGGAACATCGCTACCTGCCAGTGAACCTGATAAGAGCTGTTCTAGGCCACGCTCAGAATCCACACAGCCCATACATTCTCTCTTGCATTTGGCATTTTCCTCTATTTCTGGTTGCCTATAACATTCACCTAAAAGAGAACAAAAGGATAAGGCAAACCCATAGTCACATTTCTCTGGAATACTTTCCCAACTTTCAGAAATTGTCAGCTCAGGGAGTCCTAAATCAAATATTATATCACATTCTTGGGAACTATTTCTAGAATATTATAAAAGTAATTTTTTTAAAAAAATTGTTCTTGTGTGTTGACAGGATGGTGAACTTAGTCCTTCATGTTTATGTTTTCCCTGCTACTTAGGAATTTGTAAGCCTTCTGTCTTACACAATCCCCTCCTCCAGCTGGAGAACAAGCTGAATCCTTTCACTGGTTTTTCTGGATCAACTTATTTGACCATAAAAGGTTTTTATGGAACATAGTAGCCTAAGTCTAAGATTTTGTTCTCTGGTCATAATATCAAGAAAGAGAAATGAATTCCTGTTCATCTAAACTCTATGATGGATAACATTACTTAGATTCTACATTTAGTTAATCTACTCTTAGTTTGCCCTAAAATAAACTTCATAGGAAACATGCCAATAAAACCAGTTTTTCACAATAATGGTATTCTACCTTTTGGAATTTGCTGAAATTGAGAAATATTTTATAAATTTACCTTTTCTGTAGGAAAGAAAATTAAAGGTAACAAAGGCTTTCTAAACAATAGGAAACAGATACGGTTCCCATGAAAACTCCTGGACCGAAGCTTCTTTACTATCTTGTTTATAATGATAAAGTAAATCAGCTCTAAAATAAATAGTGCTGTGGGGCAGAGGATATTGATTAACTGCCTGAGTTTGGAGGGCAGTTCTACCCAAATCCAATTTTATAGGCATCAAGATGAGCAGAAAATTTCAACTCATTTGAATGCTGGGAAGAAGACTTTTAAGACCATTTATACAAATTGAGCATGTTACTCCATGGGGGGGTTGGGTTTTTTTGTGTATTTAATTACTGCATAAAAGTAATAACAAAAGAGAAATTGTTCATGAGATTACACGTAGATACTAATGCTAACTAAAAAGTGATGAATGGAATATACTCTGAGAAATTAAATTAGAAATTAATGAGATGATGTTCTTGCATAAACTATTGTGGTTCTAAATCTCCAAATTTGCTGATAATTGGAAAAAGTAGGAAATAGTAAGTGTGTGCTGTTTGAATAGAATTTTATTAATTGCTGTAGTTTGGAAAAGCTTGACTTGAAAAGAATGGCTGAGGTTAAAAAAGCTCATACAACTTGTGAGACTTTTGAATGGAAGTGAATGGGAATACAGTTCTGGCAAAAGTTTGATCATAAAAAAGCTGTCTTTTTAAGTGTAAAGAAATACTGTCACCATGAAAGTAATATTTTTCTTTGGAGATTCTAATTTTTTGTTTAATTCTGCTTATGATTAGATTTATTAATGTGAATAACAATTTTCCAATAACATTAATTGAAACATGGCAGTAATTTTATTTTTATACTGAAAAATGTACAAAAATCTAGAAAATGTCTTCATTTATTTTCCACAACATTTTGTTTCTCTTTTCACTGTATGTTAGATTTAATTCATATTATTTTTCTGTGAGTTTTTGTTGGTTTTTTTTGCTTCAGTAGCTCATTCTTTCATATAACCTGGAGCAGAGCTGCCAGCTTGGAAAGTGGAGGATTTAACTATGCTGATATATACCAGTTGCTTCTGAAGTAAGGTCGTCTGGGATTTTTTTACCTCTCATTTTCCAGCTCTGGCTGCAGTTAGATCACCCCAGAGAACATGTCTGAGACAGGATGCCAGATGCTCTCAGTCCTCCTTACCTGTCCCATTCCAAAGGATTCAGTTTTCTGCTTTGCAATGTTCCCTTTCATCATCACAGGGCCTGAGCTTCAGGAAAAAATTACATTACTTACAAAGTAGTATAAATTTTGCACTTGGAAACTTTTTTCAAAGTAGAGATACATCTCAGTGACAAGAGAGAGCAGCTGAGATGTAGTAGTTTGGAATAACTGATTCCTTCTTGGAAGAAAGAGCAATGATTTACTGGTGAGAAAAATTCCTCCTCTATTTCTCTGACAATCACCAGTAATTTACTGTGTCTTTTCACAAACTTTAAATATTTACAAGCATCCCAGGAGAAAAATGTATTCTTCATTCTCTGTACATACTTTCTGTGTCATATCATCCCTTACCAAGGGGAATTATGACACTGTGCTATTTAGTATCTCTCAGAATCCACAGCTATGAGACACCTCTGTCTTCTCTTCACCTGTATCACAAATCAGGTGATGTGTTTCTCTTTCTTTGAAATTTGTCCTGTGGGTGTGTGATGTTTAGCTGTTGAATTTAATGGGACTACAGAGATGAGGTAAAGCAGTGCCCTCTTGCAGGAAGCAGTTATCATTCATCTTGTGGTTTTGTGAATGTCACATTTGGTTACTGAATGGCTTTTAGAGCAAAACTGCTCCAGACTCGTCTCTGAGATAAATCAGAGTGGACAAAAAGTAATTTCTTCTGTCTGCACACTGGGATTTTTGAGGTTTATAAATGTGCTAATACTGCCACTCTAACTTGTTTACTCAGGTTTCTAGATTTGGAATAATGTTTAATTTTGACAGAAACTATGTGACCATTTTAAAATTGAATTTAACATTTTAGTCAAAATTGAGGCCTAGGCCGTAATTCATTCTGTCATTCTGTTTCATTCAATGCTTGTTCTTCTAATCTTGAATTCTTTTTATGTTGCTGTAGTTATTCAATGTCCAGTCACTTTTCCCTTTGCTCGTAAGTCTTTTAGTCTGTACATTCTAGAATACCATTAAAACACATTCTTTAAATTATTACCTATTTTTTCATGAAATAACTTTCAAGCATAGTTTCCAAACAGAAATGGTATAGACAAGTGCCGTGATACGTTAGGAATTTAGAAATTTAATTCAAATAAATACAAAAGTAGAAATGAGGTAACATCTTTAAAATAGGATTGCAAATAGTATTGACTCAGTATTGCAAGAATTGGAAATATTATAAGGTGGTTTCAAAGTCATTGTTTATCTGCTCTCGATCATGTTTTACGGATTTATTCCATAATCTTGAACAGTGGAAGCTTATTGTCAGAGACTTACGTTGTTTTATGTTAGGTCACGTCACGTTTCATTGCTGGCAATAAAATCTGATGGGTTGGCTGCATTAGTAGTCATCCTTGGACCATGGAATAATTTGGGTTGACATGGACCGTAAAGACCATCTCGTCCCAGCCCCCTGCCATGGGCAGGGACACCTTCCTCTAGACCAGGTTGCTCAAAGCCCCATCCAGCCTGGCCTTGAACACTGCCAGGGATGGGGAACCACAGCTTCTCTGGGCAACCTGTGCCTGTGCCTCACCACCCTCTCAGTATAGAATTTTTTCCTGATATCTAAACTAAACCTGCCCTCCTTCAGCTTAAGGCCATTCCCCCTTGTCCTGTCACTACATACCCTTAAGTTCCTCTCCAGCTCTCTTTGAGCCCCTTTAGGTACTGGAAGGTGCTAGAAGGGCTCCCCGGAGCCTTCTCTTCTCCAGGGAGAACAGCCCCAACCCTCTCTCCAGTTTCTTGTTTCTCTTGATTTAACCTAAGCCTCCTTGGATAACTGTGGGTTTTGCCTCTCTAGTGTAAGGTGGCGTAACTTAAAATACTTTTATATCTCAAAAAGACATAATTTTGAAATTTTTGACAAGGTTCTGTCAGAGCCAGGGAGGGTGCAGGGAGTTCTAGACAAATTTTTTAAGAAACTGGAAACTAGATTTGTCCTCAGTTATTTGAAACAGCAACGTTCATATGACTTCTGAAAGTAGTAGTATATGTATGTTTGCTTTAACATGAAAGCTTATATTCTCTATCTGTAGTACCAAACTTGGCAAAACTACACAGAGTAATGAAAATCCTTGGTACTAATATTGATCATTATTTTGGATTGTCACTGTCTCGAAAGAGTAACAATGGCAGCTAAACTAGTCAAATGTATCTACTGCAAGGAATCACCTTGATTTGGAAATGATCATTGATTCAGTATTGCTTGACAACAATATTTAATCACAAGAGCTGGTCTGGAACAAGTAATCTTGCCATGGGAACCAAGATCAGCCTGTGGCAAACAGCAGGAAGGCACAGGGCTTTCAGCAGTGATAGCAATTTGGAAGGTGCCTGAGTTGGACTTCAGTTTAAACTTGGCCACAACCTGCAGTGAGATACTTGGAATAGTACTTCTGAATCCTCTTCATGCAGAATTCCAAGGTTTAATAGGAAGTGGACTACAGAGCAAGAGAATACTCTTCAGTTTTGGCAACAATACAAGTATTAACACGGTAGTTCCAGGTGCATTTTAAGATAGTACAAAGTTCCCCTGATGCCAAACAAGCTGTCTGGCACATCTGCCTTCTCCTGAGCTGGAAATCATCTCTCCTGCTGGGCTGTCCTCATCCTGCTCTCTCCTCTGAGGCTGGGAGCACTAATGGCCAGAACTAGCCAGAGGTGAGGGCTGTGCTCATGCCACTCTATGCCAGTATTAAGTGCTCATGGACTTGTCATTCTCCAGAGTTTCTTTTCTTCTCTCTGTCTCTGCAGATAATTATGTTCTCTTCTTCCTGAGACAGCCAGAGTCTAATCTCCGCAAGGCTACTCATCATCAAGGGGCGACTCTATTCTAATGTCAGAGAAAGATTGATTCAGGACAGGTATTTTTTCTTAGAAAATGAAAGTGGCTGGAGCTGGTAATGGGTTGCAAATGACTCTATTACTTGTAGGTGTCAAGAGGTCATTAGATCTAGTGACAATTTCTACCAGCTATGAATATTTTCTGCCAACACTGTTTAAGAGTTTCTAAAATCCTTAATTACATATTATTATTGTCTCAAACTAAATGTCCTGGGATATTTAATAATCCTGGGATTATTTTTATTTTGCCCTCTGTCCTTTTATCTCTTGTTACTGCTTCATCCTTGTTAGGTTGCTCTGGTTCCTCACAACCAGGACTGTGTTTTCAGTTATTTGGACAATACTCCCAAACAGACACAGTGTGATCAAGATCTAAAGTAGTATCAGTTGTAAACTAACAAACCTAACTTTGTGCCCACAGCCCTTCCAGCTCAGGATATTTGAAGGCAGAATGAAGGGAACAATCCAGCATGTATTACTTCAGCACAGTGCCCAGAGCTCAGGGCTTTAAGAAAAAACTCCTTGACTTCAGAGCAGGGATGCAGGGGAAATGGCATGAGAAAGCCAAGAAAACCAGTGTTCAAACAGCCTCCTGGTGAGAAACACTGAGTCAATGAACTTGAATATCTTCTAAGAACATTTTTGTGCTGGAAGTGGAGCCATACACTCCCATGCATCGTGCTGCATCTGTAGTGTATCCACGTCCCAGTGTGTCACATCAATAGGGGGTTCAAAGAAAATGACAAGTAAAAGCAGAAGTAACAATGTGATGGAATGTAACATTCGGGTGCCTCTTTTTTTTTTTTTCCCAATATGATATTTAAGAGGTCTGTGCTTTGATGTATAATACAAAAGGGCACTCACTAGTGGAGGGAAACGTGAAGGATGGGTGGGTGTTAGTGATGTGCAAAATAGCAAGCTTGCTCTTAAATGGCTTGGCAAAGAATTAGCTGTGAAAAATAAGGCACTGCTGACAACTTGGAATCCCCCTAAGTGTGATGTCCCTTCTCCTTGAGCAGTCTTAAAACTGAAATACTGATATGCTTTTAGTTATGTGCATTTGCCTTCTCATTTCTGAAAATGAGTTAGGAGAATTTATATTAACTGATGTAAGGAAAAGCTGAAGGAATGCTTTCAACTGGAAAATTATGCTTCCATCTTCAAATAATGAAGGTCTTTTATTGACATGTATACCATTTAAAAAAATAGTTTAACAAATAAGGAGTATTTACTGTGATATTGTTTGATTCTTTTTGCAACATTTGCCTGGTTAATGTCTGTGCTGATCATTTCTTGCACTACCTGCCACATGCCTTTCATTTTGCTTTAGTTTAAATTCATGTGTGTAGTTTTTAACTTGAGGTAGAAAATGTTTTTTAAGAAATGAACACAGTTATGTGCTATTTGGCATTTTTGAAATGACAGTACAAAACTGCTCCGCTATTCCAATTTGTGGAATAATTATGTTGGTGAAGATAGAAATCTAAAGTTAGTTGAAGTAAATGCTTTGTTCTTAAAGTATTATCACTTTTATCTCCAGAATGGAATAATACCCAAGTGTACTGCAGACAAGCTCTGCAGAAGTAACAGTCCTTGCAGAAGGAAAGCCTAAAATCTGTTAAAGTACTATGAGGGGAAAGAATGGATTACTGGAAATTAATTCCCAGCTCAAGGTCAGCTTGATGCAGTGCCAGGCTTTCAATCTTCTACTGCTCTTAGCAAAGGCTGTAGCCCTACAGGTTGTGTTAAGGGTCTCTTTAGCTGCTGAAACACACGATCAGCTACACTTGCAGATAATTAGACTTTTCCCCTTTAAAACAAGAGTAAAGAAAACACATCCCCCAAATATTGCTGCTTAGGGTTTTTTCTGCATGTGCATGCATAAACAAGATAACCTGGATTATTAAAAGTGTGAATTTAAAGAGGGTTTGTTGTGCCACATTTGTTACACACCCACACTCTGTGGGGGCACTCTGAAGCAAAGTGATTTGCTTTGAGTTCAGCTTAACTGGTGAGTGAGTTTCTTTTCACAGTATGGTTGAGGGTGGCAGGGAGCTCTTGAGATCCTCATGTCCAACCCCTGGGCTCAAGCAGGACTGCCTCGAGCCCAGGACCATGTGCAGTGGGTTTTTGAGTACTTCTGACAGGGGAGATGCCACAATCTCTCTGCGCAACCTGTGCTGGTGCTGCCTAGTGTTTCCTGATGTTCCTGTGTTTCAGTTGGTGCCCTTTACCTCTGGTCCTGTTTCTGAGCAGCACTGAGAGGAGCCTGGCTCCATCTTTGCACTCTCCCTGCAGATATTTATACATATTAATAAGATCTCCCCCAAGCCTCCTCCAGGTTTAACAATCCCAGCTACCTCAGTTTTCCTCACAGGAGAGATTCTCCAGTCCCTTAATCATCTTTGTGACTCTTGGTTGGACTGTCTCCCATGTGTCCATGTGCTGAGGAGCACAGCACTGGACTCAGTACTCCAGGTGTGGTCTTACCAGTGCTGAGTAGAGAGGAAGGATCACCCCTTCAACCTATTGACAACGCTCCCTAAAGGTAGCTCAGGACAGCAGTAATCTTCTTTGTGGAACAGTTCTTCCATGTGGCAAGTCTTTGCTGCAGCATTTGGCACATTAAGATGGGAAAAAACACCTATTTTTAAATTTCTCCCTTTGCACACATGCACTGTGATAGTGTTTTAATTATGTACTTGGAGGCCTTTTTCCCCCAGATCTCTCTCTCAATCTCTCTTCAGTGAGTAAGACTTTATTTAAGGTTTCATGGCCACATCTACCACTCTTAACATTCAGAAGTGTGATTTAATAAATATCTGGAAATTAAATTTACAGAAATGCTAGTGTATAATTAATGTGTATATTCCCTGTGACATGCTAGGAAGGACCTCACTATTACTGCATTATTCTCTGTACTGGAACTTCTGCACATTAATGGAAAAAATTGCACATTCTTCAAAAGACTTCCTTCCTCTTTTCTGGCTTTGGGATTAGCCATCTGGTGTTCAGTCAAGTGCTGACTTCAGCCAGGCTGTGAGAACAGTAGGAGAACATTCCTGCCTGAACTGAAGCAGTTGCAGTTACCTGCACTGCTGATAATTCAGTGCAATTTAACCTCTCCAGCTTTCCAGCTTATGTTCAGTAACATAATGCCGAGGGCTGGGACCTGTGGGCTCCGTAGGGCCTCTGGTGGTCCTTTGGGCTCATTCTGAGGGGGAATTACGAGTACCATTTCAGGTACTGCTGTTTGTCCCTGTAACCATGAAGGTCTGAGGAGGCTGCCCTTTCCTGTGCTGCAGAGTAGCCCGATGGGATGAGTCTGGATGCATTTTTCTTGTTAATAGAGCAGAGGAGATTATTTGTTGGAACAATGGACACTGTCTCAAAGCTGCCCTGGCCTGAAGCCTGGTGGTTACAGAGTTGTGGCAGCTGCCTGGGAGACAGCACTTTTTTTGTTAATGTCTTAATTACTCTTCCTTTGTAGAAGAGTCACTAAAAACTGAGCTGTTGTTCATGAGGCTTTTATTATTGAAGAAAATTGTCCTTACTGCTGACTTGTACATATTTATACAAACATAGATGCTTTCTCTTCTAAAAGAGGAGAGGGTAGGCTTTGAGAAGACATTGTTACTGTGAGAAATGTGAGTATAGGAGTTCTGGGTGATTGTTCTTTTTATTTTCAATGGTGCCATGACAACTCTGGGGCTTGCTGTTACACAAAATTTCTTCCTTAAGACAACCAGGTTGTCTATAATGTATTCAGTCCATACCTACTCCTTTTCCCCTGTGCTCTGTTGTTTTAGGAGTTAACCTCCAGTGGTAATTTCAATATTTTGAATATTGTTCTCCACTCTATGCAGTGAGCAGAAAGGGAATGGGAAATTCAGTTTAAGCATATAGTAGCTGAGGACTCACAAAGACTCACAAGGCCTCCCAAAGTCTTGGATATCCTGTTACCTCTTTCAGATGACATGTTGACCCTCCTCTTCGTGGATAAAAAGTGCTATAATCAAATGCAGATATTATTGCCCATTTTGGAATTTGGGAGCAGTAGACATACACGCCAATGAAGTGCACAAGTTGGGGTAATTTATCAGAATTCCAGTACACAATCTAGCACCAAAGGACTCACAAAGATATTCCTAGCCAATTAAGATGGTGGTGTTAAATGACATATGGCAAAGATGCCCTCTACAACCTTTTTTTCTGGAGGAAAAGATGTGTGCAGATGTTTTGCCACCTGACAATTAAGAACTTTCTAGGGTGACTGGTGAAGGTTTACTTAGAGTGTAAATATTTTAAATAACTTTGGATTCAATAAGCATTTCTTTCTCTAGCAGAGCAGAAAACTTATCTCTTTATTTACATAGTAATTTTTCCCCTTGGCATGAAAAGTAGCTGAATCTATGGTATCTAACTTCTTGCACACCTGAAAACTATACAGATTAATTAAACCAAGATGAGCTTTAAACATTTTATTTACAAAAAACCGTAAACCATAAATTTTTCTTTCAAAAGTCTCCTTTTATGCCAAGATGACAGGAAAATATATGGTTCACATTCAGTTTAAAGACAGCAGCCTATGGTAAGACTCCTTCTGACTTGTGCTCAAAGTATGTGTATTGTTTATCATCCTCAGTGTTTTGTTTCTGCTATTCTTAGCATAAGGCTTTGTTTCATTCAAGTTGTATATTGTCTGTGAGAACTATTTAGGAGCAAACTGTAAAAGGCAGTGAAAATCTCTTTTAATTTTTATTCTAAAAGTCAGACTTTGCGTGGAAAAGGCAATGCCCAACACAAAATTGCTGGCATTTTGGCTATGTATTTAAGAAGAAAAGAGTTACTAGAGTTCAGGTAAAATCTTCCATTTTTCTGTTTAGTATTTATCTCAATTTGCACAAATGATGTGTGCCATGAAATGAGGCGGTTACGCAGGAAAGTCAGGAGGTAATAGGGAGACGAGGTTTTCAATGAAGTTTTTTAACCAATAGTAAACTGAGTTTTGAATGTTTTTTTTCATTTTCTAATAAGTAAAAGTGAATTAACTTTTTAAGCATTTCTTAAAGATCATAAAATAACCTGCTGGAACACTTAGGTTTCTTATACACTGACAGTTTGATTCTTGGTTTCAAATTTCTGAGGGATCACCCTTTCTCCCCAAAGCACTGAATAATACTCCTGCTTTAATTTAGCACTGCTCCAAACTCCTTTCTTTTTTTCTTTGATCGGCTAATTTTGACTTCAGTACGAGTTTTTCTCCTTTGGTTTCTGATCACTTGCACACAGTTGTTATTACAGGGAAGGGAAACATGCAAAGTTTGTGTTGTGCTCGTTCTGCAGAGCAAGGTTCTCTCCCGGTCTGTTTTGTTTCCTGTATTATGGCTGTCACCTTCAGTTTGCTCACGCTGTGCTTTCTGTTCCATTTCTTGTTTGGCGACTGTCAGGAGCTTGGTCTTGTTATGCTGGTGGGGATCCATGCTGCTGATTAATAGCACAGGCAGCTAAAAATAGGTGGAGTTCAAGCAGGCTGTGTTTGCTGATAAAAAAATGTTACACCTTTTATTCAGTATTCTCAAACCTAATTCTAATCAGGTGACAAAATGACCACTGAAGCTCACAAAATGAAGGAACTGATGTATCATTTTCCTAAAGTCATCCTCTGCAGAGTGGGAATTCCTTGCGAGTGGAACGGAGAAGGCACAAACATTAATCAGTGTAAATGTTATCCACTGTTATTTTTCCATGGGTGAGAAGCTCCTGCTGAGGGAGGCTGTTGTGAGTGTTGTGAAAAGCACATTATGAATATATTTTACCCCTTTCCAAGGTGAGAGTCTTGCTTGCTTGTTTAACTAATTGTGGTAAGTTTGGTTGCATTTGAAGATCTGAAATCTATTGAGCAAATACACAAGTAACAAAGGTGCCAGTAATTATTTGTTGCTTAGCTAGAAATACACATTCAGATACTTTTTTTTACCCTCAATCCATATTGTACTTGGTGCCATAGTCTAGTAACTGCGGTGGTAGTGGATCAAGGGTTGGACTTCATGATCTCAGAGGTCCTTTCCCACCCATCTGATTCTATGATTCTGTGATTCTATGATTCTATGGTTCTATGATTCTATGATATGTACGTTGTAATTATTATTGCAATGAGGTTTACAGTTATGGTTGTCATTAACTGTCATGTGAAAAGCTGAATACAACCAACTGCAGGCAACTCTCATACCCTTGGCATTTTTCCTCAGCACTGCTACAGTTAAGTGCATTGTGCCTTTTAGCAGGATAAATTGTCTTTCCAAAAAGTGATAGACCTCTAGTGCACAATTATAAACATTGCATGTTATGCTTTAGATGTAAACTGGCAGTATTAATTAATCCTCAGATGTACTGAAAAGGTTCTACTCACATCAAATTTGCAAAGCAATGGAGAAGAAAACTGAGTGCTTTTATAGGAGAGCAGGTGACACTGGTTATGGGGGGAATATAAAAAGTTTGTTCTTGACCCCCTTTAACACCTGCTAATACATTTCCAAAACTTTCATCTCTAGAGCTTAACCTGTAAGTTCTTTACTTCCAAGAAGATTCATCTGCTTGGTAAAACTGTGGCAAGTCCTTTCAGATGTTTAAAATGGATGTATATGTTCATGTATTTGCCCACTGGAAAGCAGAAGTCAGAAATTTTACAGTAGCTCAAAGAGCAGTAAAACTTTGTGTTTTTATTTACTGCTTAGGTAAATGACATCATAAAATTCTTGTGTTTTTTTGTTTTGTTTTGCTTTGTTTTTTAACACTCTCAAGTTGAAAATATTGTTTGTGCATAAAGGAAGAAAATTTCATTAGCATGAAAAATGCTGTTGGTTGCTGTAATCTGTGTGTGTTTACATAGCTTTCCTCATTGGAGCAAAAAATATCCTACCCTACCTAAATCTCCTTGGTATTTGAATCCCAGAAGTCTGTCTTTGAAGTAACTGAAAGTAGACATTGCTGTTTAGAGGTAGGAAGATTAAATACACTAAAATTTCTAGGCTAGCCTGAATTGTAGTATTTGACTCTTTTATACCTTAGAACAAACTTATGACTGAAGAATAAGAAAATAATAAATTCACTTTACTGATGAACTAATTAGGCTGCAGTGAGGATTGCAATGCTCTCTGGCCTGTATAGTAGTTCATCTCCTGCTGATGGCTTAAAGATATGTCCAATTATTCTATGTTGAAAAGGTAATGTACTGAGAAAGTAAAATGGGGAAGCATTTTGGTCTAGTGGTGTTGTATTAGATACAAGGAACCAGAAGGCCTAATGCATTAAAATAGAAGAAGAAGAATGCAGTTGCTTACTTCTGTATTAAAAAAAATACAAAAGCCAAAACAAACCCAAAACTTCTCCAAGTGTCAGGCTATACACTTTTCTGTTCTGCTGGAGTATTTTATGCCATCTGTCTAGACTGTAAGATCTTTAAGGCAAAATGAGATACACAAGTGGCACATAGACCACTGCTAGGACTGTTAATTGCTTAGTTTTCACAACATCTGGCACACATTATATAACACATTTCCTCCTGCCTGCTAAAAGCTGATAATATTTATTTACCTGGCTGTCACTAGGGTTTTGAAAAGTCTCATGGAAACCAGAGGAGTAAATGAGCCCTGGAGGGGAATTGATACTTTTCAGACATCACAGCCTCTAATCTAGGTTTTTAAACAGTGTCTTGCCTCTCACTGGAACAGTTTTCTGATGCTCTCTCCCTGAACATCTGCTGATGGCCACTTCCAGAGCCAGAATCCAGGTCCAGACAGAGCTCCCTGATGGAAATGGCCAACCTGATGTTCTTAAAATTTGCATGCTATTGTGGGACCCGTTGAGTTTCATGCTGGTGGTTTTATTGTGCTATCTGTGCCACCTCAGTTGACCAAATGGCAACAGTCATAAAAGGGGAAGAAAAACATTCTTTCTGTTGCCTGTGTTTCCTTCTGCTGAAACAAGGAGATATAAAAAAGCCCTTGGAGTATGGAAATTGAAAAGGTCTCAGCTGGAAATGGTTGACAGAGCTGCTTCCAACAGAGCCGAAGAACAGGAAACAAAATGGGAGCAAAAAGTTCACTGTGCAGGAATAGCATAGACAGAGTTAAGCTTGAACTGGGTCACATAACAGGAATTTTTTTTTTTTTCCCTTTCTCATTATTTCTTCAGGCTTTATTAAAAATGAAACCTCTTTGGTTAGTCATCATAAATTAGTCATCCACCAGTGTTTGAGGTATTGGCCCCAAGTGAACTAGCCTGCTATAGTAAAGTACAATTCAGATCCTGGGTAGCCTTTTTTTGTGAACAGGGCAAATGAGCTTGGATGTGGTCTCTGTTTCTTTGTGCTTAGATTCCAGCTGCTATGACGAGTTGTGGAGGGCTCCTACCTTGCTGATCTCTATAATGACCTCACTGCAGAGAGGAACCTGCTGGTGCTGTGCTTACATCCCTCTCACTGCAGGAAGCATCCAGATCCTATCTAGCCATATTTATCTGCATGAAGCTGCAGAAGCTAAAAGTCATCCCACGGTGTTTTAGCATATGTTGAAAAATGAAATACTGTCAAACTCCTACAGTACTTGAAATAGACTTGAAATAGCCTCACAGTTCTGCTCCTTCACGCTTTTCCTGTAGAGATCATTCAGGGATTCAGATGCAGTGGGGCACAGAAATAGAGAATGAAGCTCTCACTTGTCGATCTGAAAATTAACCTTCTGAACTAAGTTCATTTTAGATAACCAGAATCTCCAGTTTCATACCTACTTTTTGTGTTACACACTAATAGAGCCTCATATTGTTCTGTGCAGAATGTGTAATTCAATAAGTGACACCCAAGTTTATATTTTGAAAAGAGCAATGTCTGGAAATTATGTATGAGTGAGGTCTTGTAATTTTTAAAGTCTGATTATTACCAGCATAGGTGATGGTCTGAAAATACGCTGATTGTTATTCCATCATACCTATTAAGTGTAGCCAACAAAGAAATTTTATGTTCTGATCAACAGTATAAATGTGAAAAATAACATTCTTCATGCCAGCTGCAACAAGTGGGAGTTTGCCATAAATTTTAAGGTCGTTAAATTTCATTGCTATGTGTATGGTTAAAACAACTTCACAGGTGGGAGAAACACTGAACATCAATGCCTTATCTTATCATATGTAATTTTGAAGCCATCCATCCTGGTTTTGGGGTCATGGGTGATGTCCTGCCTGAATTTTGTAGCTTATTTACTTTTTCTTTTGTGTGTATACGTGTGTGTGTGTGCTTCTCCACAGACAGGTTTATTACCCCCATGATTTGACAGTGATTAAATAACAATGCAAGGAAGATGAAAGTGTTAATTTCTTTTATGCCACTGTTCTTAAAGTGATCAGCAAAGGTAGGGTAAATGCAATTAAAATAGATAAATAAAATCATTTCAGTACTAATATTGACTGAACAAGTACAGAATAATATTCTACCTTTCCATTGAGTTGAAAGGAGAAAAAGCCCCAAGATAAGATTTCTAAATCATTACCTTACTTCCCCAGATAGACATTTTCAAGTGGTAGATGAATGTTTCTGGAAGCAAAAACCTTAGTGCTTCTAGAGGCTTTTTTTTTTTAATTTTTCTAAACTGCCTTTAAATATTGCTTAGCTATAGATAACACATGCAAAAAAAATTATAATCCTAAATGCATAGTGTAGAGGCAGACTTCTGAGGAATGTTCTGGATTTTTTCTTCTATGCCATGATTATTTGAAGCCATTCCTGGCTGAGTCCTGGATGAATTTTAGGCTGCAGCTGTCTTGCTGAATATTCATTATGAAATCCTTATGTTTAAAAATAAACCCATTAGATTTGTTTTCATCTCACAAACTTGTCTTTCACTATGTGCCAGTGACCTGGTGTGGTGACTGCATCTCTGAGCCTTAGGTCTCCGTGGAAAATCTTTGTGTTTTAGACTCCTTTTTGTAAAAATATTCAGCAGTACTTAGATAATTTCAAGTATTTTTAGAAATGAATCCTAAAAATATAATGCAAATCTTTATTTAGCTGTTTTCTACCTTCTCCTTTAAAAGCCAAGGTGGGGCTGCTGTCTCTTGTCCTAGGCCCCCATCTCTACCATCATACTTCCAGGCTAAATGGTGTGCTTTTCAGCCTGGAGTTGTTTCTGATTCACAAACTTGTTCATAAATAACAGAAAGCATTCTGGGTGACTAGATCAAAATATAAGGAAGGGAAAGGAAAGCATATTTCTTCTTTTTTAAGTAGAAAGGAAGGCTACTTCACTTTTCTATTCCTAATTTCTTAGAAGAACAGTATCTCTTCTCTAATGCAGCAAGAGCACTTGCCCAGTTTGCTTTAATTCCTGTCCATGTCCTGAACATTTAGCATCCAGATTTCTCACTTCAGAAATCGGTGAAGGCTTCTCAGTGCCTATACCAGGAACAAGATATTTCCTTGGTGACTGTTTCACTCTATATTGTGGAAATATGACCACCTGTGACACTGAAAAATGAGGCACAGAGGAACAGACAAGCCAAGGCTACAATGCAGCAGAACTGGTATCAAGTAGAGACATTCAGCAAACCTTGAAACCTCATGAAGCCATTAAATACAATGTACAGTGCCTCCTTTTTAGTTCTTCCTTCCTCTTGAGTCCTTGTATCCTCTGAAAGTGTATTTTTCAAAGGTATTGAAATCATGGAGTCTCAACAAAATTACCAGTTTTGAAGAAGTAGACTTTTGATTTTTGACATCTCAAAGAAGACAGGAGAGGGATCTTATCTCAGGTAAACCCAGTACTTGACATTTACTTTTAAGATCCCTACAGAGAAACCTGCAAGACCAGTTGACAAAAATAGCAATTTTGTGGCATGGCTCACTTAGAGCATATTAGAAAAGAAGACTGGATTCAGTTACCTACAAAGGGCACCTTGTGTTTCAGGTGCTGTGGGTATTCTGCCTAATGTCCCTGACATTCTAGAAAGACCTGAATTTCCCACAAGTCCTGTGCCATATCCTTCAGCGCTGTGTGAGTCTTAATCTGTGCTCTCTCAAATGGCACTAGATGCCAATGCTTTGGCAACAATTTTCAACCCTATTTTATTATAATAATAGCAATAATAACAATTATAATGAATAAGAATATGTACTTGTAACATGTAACATATAAACACGCTTAATATGTGCTTATCCATACAGGTGTAATGCAGATATACACACCTGTAGTTTTCAAAGACAACCATTGATCCTGTTTTGCAGGGTGCATGGCACTGACTGAAGGTGGGAGAACTGAGGTGTAGCAGTTAGTGAGATTAGCAATCATCTTTGATCAGTAATTGCAGCTCTTGGTTCGTGCTTTTGTCTGCCGTGCCTCCCGCTGGTGCAGGCGCTGCACACCCAGGAGCTCTGCGAGGGAAAACATAATGTACGTTATTATTCTCACCAGAAAGGGAGGGTAGAAACTAAGCAGAAAATAACAAGAAACAAAAGCAAATTACTTTTAGCTTCCCTACATCATAAAGGGAAAAAGAACACGGGAGGAAAATAGCTTCCATATTTTTAGGCTTTTGTGAGTCACCCTAAATCTCTTAGGATATTTTAGTAAAAATTACATTAAAAAGCTTCTATGAAATAATGAACTAGTAAGTTTTTTCTTCTGATATATTTCAGTTGCTTTTTTAAAAACTTCTTCAGGGTAAGGAAGCAGTTATCCATCTGGGAATGCAAATGTTGTGAAGTGAGCTATGTGGATTGCAAGAGGAAAAAAGACTGGCTATTATTTCCTGAGGTTGGCTGCTAGCATCCTCTAGTTCTACACCAGACTAGTAGTAGCAATAAATAGTTTACACACGTGGAAAGGCAGTGGCTGGTGGGATAACCTGTGGCCTAAACTCACTGTCCCTCCCATAAGGTCCTTATTGTGAACTGCACAGTCCAGAGGTTGGGCAGAACGGGGAGATGTGGTGGAGAGCACAGAGAACAGATTGGAGTGAAGTTACCACATTGTCAAAGGTTTTATTGTCAGCACAGGTAAAGGCTTCAGGAACTTTTGGGTTGATAAAAGGCAGTTGTCATTTAAAAGCATGCACATGCTTTCATATCTCTTATGAAATAAAGCATTACAACTAAAAGCGACACTAAATGAGCAGTAATTATCTTTTACATGCTTTAACCCAGAATTACACAAACTGTGTGTTGTTACATCATCATGTGTGAGTGCACAGAGCTGGTGAGTATAAGGAAAGTGAGGATTTTCTGGGAGGTTGGGAGGAGGCAGGTACTTCCACACGGTCAGCAGCAAGCAGCTCTTTCCCCTTCCATTACAGTCACTCGCTGTCCTCATACTCTGTCTAAATTAGGAAGATGAATAGCTGGGTTGCTCTGATGCAATACTCCAGCAGACCTGGGCCACTCTGAGGACTGTTTTTTCATGTAACCTACACACATTAACTTTGTGGATTTAGTTATGTAAAATTGCTAAAAAGTCTTTATGGCAATTACACAGGAAGCGGCACAAAGTGTTTTTTGATTTTGTTGTTCTGACATTACATTAATAGCTACAGGGTAATTGAATTGATAGACAAAACCTCTTAGCTATAAAAATCCTGAGCGTAACCCAAACCAAATTCCAGCCAAGAGTCTGCCACTGCATGTTTTTCAACAGCAGAATAACAATACAGCTCATCTTCCATAAGCACTGATTTTTTTCTCCATTTTTCCCCCTCTGTAAAAGAGAACTGTATATACAGTGGTTGTTGTTCTGGTCCTTGACCTGATACTCTCCAGTTGTCTGTAGGAAACTAAAGGCACCTTCTCAAAAAAGGCCAGTGCTTGATGTTAATTTGATAGTTAAGTTTTATTCTTAACACAGCTAAAGGAAAAGTAGCTGTGTGTTCTTTCTTTGTACAGAATAGTGTAACAACGCATCACATTTTGCAATTTTTTGAGATACCATTAATGAAACAATTTCAGAGCTTCAGGCAGTCTTGTTGCAGTTTCACATTGTTTTGAAAGAACACTCCAAATGAGGTTACACTGTAAAAAAATAACTCATTTACTCATCTGGGCATAATTTTAATGTTCTTGTTCCTGTACTTGTGCTGCATGATGCACAGATTGTTGAATAGAGATTTAAGGTCACAAAGCTTTGTTTTTTTAGGGTGATTTATTTGTTGCCTTTTTTTTTTTTAAAGTCTTATAATTAGGATTTTTTGTAAAAACTGCACTGATGTACATAACACTGCATACACATTGTTCATTGCTGTCTACAGAGTATTACATTCAGAAACAGCACAAAATTAGATTTGTAACATATTCATCAAATAGCAAGTCTCCAAGTATAGTTTTAAAGATTATGGTTTAATGGTTTGGCTGAAGTTCAAATCCTGAAGGAAAAAAAATATTTTTTTGAATAATACTGGTTCATTAAAATAATTTAAGAATTTTTAAGAGGGCTCCCATATGAGGTGCCAGACTGACTCTAAACCTCACTGAATATCATGTCTCACAGAATTATGCAAATGCTGGTCAATTCACAGTCAACTGTAGACTGAAAACTCATGCCTGGAACTTCATAAAATATTAATATCAGGGATTTTTTGGAGGAAAAAAAATACAATCCAGGCCTGAATTAATGAAACTTGGTAATCAATTTGCAAAACTATCAATGGGATTATTGTAAAACAACTTCTGTTCTCAGGATGCCTCCAAGAAATGAGAGAGCTCCCTTCTACTACCCTCCCCGAAATTCCAAGGCAGCAGGCTGTAAAATCAGTGTAACACACTAGCAGGAAAATGAAGGGCTCTTCTTATCTCTGCCTCCTGGCTTATCTCTGTACTTTGGAGTTTTTACCACTTTTTGTGCATTACAGAATTTATGTGGAGGTTATTCTCCCGCACTTCCTAAGTCCCTCTGATTTTCTCCCATTTCCTCTTTTCTTGTACATTCTTCTTCTTCAGGTGAAGTGTTCACGACTGCCTCTGTAAAACTTTGATTCTCTCCTCAGTGTTTTCTTCTAAATTTGTACGTCTTGCCTTTTCCATATTTCTAAGTTTCCTCAACAATCTTCATTCTCTGTATTTCTGAAAAGAAAAAAAAAAAAGAGAAAAAAGCCTCCAGAGTACATGCTGTTAATCTCCTTATGAAGTTTATATGGCCCACTCTTATTCATTTCTCATTGTGTAGTCTCTGGGGTAATTATCATTATCAGTGAGAGTCTGGATTCAGCAGACAGAGCCAGCTCTGTAGCTCAGAGCAGCTTGGTGGAGCAGTGGAGGAAGCTGGGAGAAAGCTTCCAGTTGGTGAATAGTGATGTGAAAAGCCCCATTCCTTTCTCTTCTCCGTTATGTGCCTCCTACCTGGTAATTCTCAGCAGCAAATAATATCCACAACAGGTTAGGGAATGAGAACAAGGAGTGTGTAATATGGAAATAAGGATTACAAAGGAAAATTAACAAAGATAAAAGCTTGAACAATAACAACAAAAAGTGGGCATTTGGATCCTAATTCCCAAAGCTGCTCGGATGCTTCGGTTCTGTCAAAATCAATAGGTGTTGGGGGCTCAGTTAATGAGAGCTACTATATGGTTACAGTATAGCAATGACTTTTGGCAACTCTTAATAGTGAAAATTACCTGCATAAAGTCCTCAGGCTTCAGGGTGTTTGTCATAAATAAATGAATTTTCTCCAGGGCAGTTCTTCCTTATCATTTAAAGGACTGTAACACATGAATTTCTAGAATCTGGGAGGTTTAGTCTTCTAATGTTTGGGGTTTTTTTTTTCCAGAGAGAGAAAAATTGCGTATCTCATGTACTGTTTAGGAAGGAACCAGAATATGAATTCTGGTGCTACTCAGCATGCATCATATTTGTCATGTTTCAGAATTATCTCTAATTTTCTTGGCTTCCTCCCCAAATTACTTTAATCGTTAGTCTTTTCCTTAACTACTTCTCTTGATGTGTGTCATTATGGTGGCTGCCTCTCAACAACTAGCTTAGGGGAAAAAAAACCATCTCACAGGTCCCACAGGGCAGGCAGAGCTCCTTCACAGAGACAACAGCAGAATGTGTTCTGGGACAGCTGGCTCTGCTGCCAGCCTCGGATACATCAGGGTGAGTCAGGAGTAATTAGAGCACAATTGCTGGTCAAAATTAGGACCATTCACTCTCGGTTCTTTCAAGTAGGTGCAATTTCACAAAAATAAGTAGAAATGGATCATTTTTCTCTGGAATGATTTTAAACATCTGTCTGGAAAGAGTTTTGAATCAATGAAGGATAGATTTAATTCTTTATAAACGTAACAACGTATTGTTCTGATTCTGCCCCTTGTCATCATGATGCCCGTGTAGGCACTTCCATACACCACAGACCCAGCAGGACTTGAACAAAGCCACAAGGAGCTGCAGATTGATTGCATGTCAAAAGATAATTTGGATTGATTGGACTAGCTGAGTTCTTCTAGTATATAAACATTTTTACGACTCTTTTTTATTTTTTTTCTGTGGAAAGGGAAAAGTTTTGGGCATCTTCAGGAAGTACTGTTAACTTTGATGTGCTACCAGTGTCCTTGTGTGACCTGTTTCTCATAACTCTGGCCCATACTAGAGAGTGCTGCAGCTTCATTCGCAATTCAAATTCCCAGGGTAAATTGTGTAGATAAATCTTGATGCCATGGTCCATTGAATTTTACCTAATATTATTCTTTTTCCCTCAAGAACTTCAAGAGACTATGACTTTCTTCATTGACTTTCATTATTTTTCTCCAGCACATGAATAATTAATGTGGATTGCTTCGGACTGTTTAAACTCTTTATTAAAGAAATTGCCAAGTGTATATAGCAGTGTGTCTTTCATGAGCTGAACACAGGTGATTTCAGCACTCTAAATTAAAATTATAATGGGATTCAGAAATGCACAATAAAGATATGAAGCTGTTTTCCAAACACTCTCCCAACAATAACAATAAGAGCAATTTAAAGCATTTTCAGCATCTATCAGGCTTCAATATGGATACACAGAAACAGCCAGATTTAGGGTAGTCTTTGGGTCCTGTCTCCCTCTTTGGTGCTCATCTGTTAAGTGTAGCTCCCAAACCCATGTGTGGTGCTGTCCAGATCAGAATTACTTCACTGCAATAAATGACTGTGAACTATCCCCTTGCACTTCAGACTGCTCTGAGTTATATGATTCTTTTTTTCATTTTCAAGTTGTTTTGGCCAAGTCCACAAGATGTTTTACCCAGCACAAATTAACTGTGAAATAGAGATGAAGCAAAAAGGAGGGGGATTTCTGAAAAGTCTGAGGAAGAAAAACAGAAGGGGCACTGGTCATACTGCAGGTCTTGGCACAGGCGTTATTGCTTAAAAGATGCTGTACTCTTTTCTAAGTAAAAGAGAACAGAAAAGGCAACAATACCAGAGAGGTTCTCTGCAAGAAATATCTTTGAAGTCTGCTCGAGATGGTGTTGGAGAGGAACACTACCCTAAATATTGGGTAATTACTGACTTTTAGAGGCAATACAAGCAGATGAAAATTGTTGTGAATTCCAGTTATGTATTTTTAAGCACTAAGGAGATACTCATTAAGAATGTCTGACAAATAATGAAAATTTTGGTGCTTGTTAGAGGAAAATGATAAACATACCTCTTTACTTGTCTTTGATTATGTACATAATGGGAATTATCCCAAAACATGAGACATGACTTTAAAGGACCGATTAAAAAACCCACACCGTCACTGAGTCTGGCCCTTGGAGATTGATTATTTCAGATGATGTGACAAAAGCTCCCTTACCATGTGTTTTGGAATATATTATATGAAAGAGCTCTCTTCCAAAGCACATAACCCCCAGACAGAGTTCCTCTTTCCTCCAGCTAATGGTTCATTACTTCTTTGACCCAGCTTGTCTTAGCCCTCACTGTGGAAGACATCTAGAATTATGTTATAATTAGGGCTTAGAATTCACTCCCGTACTGCAATTTCATAAAACAAGTATTCTGGAATAGACTGTCAGTTACTGATGATAAAATGAGGTTGACAGATATAATGATGACAGTAGTTCCTTCACTGAATAAATATTACAGAGGGCTCTGAACTGCAATACTTGCTGGTCTATGTGCAATGATCCTGAGGAAGGCATTGCTATAATGTCATTCTCTGCTGTATGGAGGCTTCAGTGTTACTTTTTTCATGTCTTATGGTTGTGAATAATACTAGAAGGCTTTGCTGCCAATAGATTTGGGGAAGGATATCAAAGAGGCAATAGTAAGTAAAAAAATCAGGCTGCTTGTTGTTGCATTTAAACAGTGAAGTGGAATTATTAATTTAGAGTCAACGGTGTTCAGCCTTCAAATTCTCTTCTAAGTGCAAAAAAAAAAATTTGGTTGGTCACAGTTGTAATTTCAGTGGGCATTGGGTGGTTTCAGTTTACTGCCCAGTAAGGAATTTAATTTTAGCACCTGGTGACCAGAAGGTATGGAATCTCAGTTACTGAAGGCCTGCTCTGGATCTTTACAACATTTTGTCTACAGGTTGCGAGCACTCTAATTAACAATTTGTAATTTTGAAGGAACAACTCACAAATTTTATATTGTAGAGACACTCTTTTTTTCACAATATGGGGTACCACCATGACAAAAGTCTCCTGTGTGGGGCTGTGTTACTTGAATAAATCACATTTGACCCCTCCTGCCACAATTAAAGTGTGTAGGTAAAAGATTTCAGTCCTGATCATAAGAGGTAATAATTGTAATGTTTTAAAATTATCTTCTATTTATTCTCCAATAATGAGTTCATCCACTATTTTTTTTTAAGGGGAGAGCTTGTTAGTGTTCAATGTAGCTAAGTATTAGTGCAGCTATGTGTTTGCCAGATTCTATCTCTGCTCCCCATTTGCCTGGGAGTGAGTGGTGATATTGGTAAAGAAACAGAGTACAAAATGTAACATTGAGAGAACTGTAATATTTCAGAAGAGACAATGCAAGTTCTTTTAATATTTACTGGGAAAAAAAAAAGACACACCAAAACACATGCTGCCCATATGAGCCTCTTTCTTTCCGAGGCCTGGGCAAATGCAAATGCTGTTCTGAAGCTTTCTCAGTGATGGCCTTTCAGTGTCTCTTCTCTTCATGAGCTGTTATTACTGCTCACATCTTCAATTATTCTTAGCAGTGACCTTTCCTCGGTGGTCCCCAGAAGAACAGCCCTACATCATCACAGTCACGGAATTAGCAATCAGATAAGTGAATAGTATTTTCATCACAAAGCAATTCCTTTCTTTAGTGGTGAACATGCTCAGTCTGATTGCATGCAAAGGAAAAGATGTAATATTTTTTCCCCCCTAAGTTCAGAGAGGACAAAGTACAGCCCTTGCATAGGGAGAAATAATAACATAGATCACAGCTGTCTTGTACTATTTTGCCTATTTAGTGCATCAATCCATACACGTTGAAGGGCAAGTGATGTAACAAAGGTAATTGAAGTCATTGAGGCTTCAGGGGCAAATGATATGAAGCTGTTTAGTGCTGACATTTTTCTTAGTTGAACAAAAACTCTATTCCATGGTGAATTATTCTAGCTAGAGTTGTATTTCAATATACAAAATCAGTGTGTATGAAAAAGGATTGAAAGAAGGGGAATTCTGAGATGAGGAAGTGTTAGCACCATATGGCAACACCTATGGGAAATATTTCCAGACTTTACTTTGGAAACTTTTTGTGTAAAGGATTGCACAGTCCTCCAGTTAACCACTGCAGGGATTTCTTTTGTCATCTTTATGACTGTTAATTTGGATTAGAGTAACGCCCAGATTTTTCACCAGGGATCAGTGCTCCATTGTACCAGGCTTTGTACATGCACACAATTAAAAAAGAAAAAAAAAGTCAGCTCTCAAGAGTTTACAGTATTACAAAAACATCAGGCACCTATTACACTCAAAAAACATAAAAGGTGGAGCAAAGAAAGAAGATCAAAGTTTAGTACTTTTTATGTTGTCGTATATTTATCTTGCTTTCTCTCTTGGAAGAAAGAGCCCCTTTGGTATTACGTGCCACTTCAATATTATTTTAGACCACACTGATTTACTTTACTTTTATCCTTAAATTACTATTCCAAGCAGTTGTTGATAAATCACCAAAAAGTTTGGAACAGAACAAAAGAGCAAAGGAGAAAGGGGCTAAGAAGGGAGATTTAAAAGATAGGGCCGGGGAATGTCCAAATTTTTTATCACAGTGAATGTCAAAATGAAACTAAATAAAGAAACAGTGGCATTCTGACATGCAGTTGATAGGTTTTGCATAATGAATATATACTTACATTGCACATATGTGTACACCTACTCACCTATGTGACCCCAGAAACTGGGGAACTCTGCTTAAAACCTGTGATCAGCTTAAAATACATTTCCCCCATCCATTCTTGCAATTATGTGTAATTCTAGATGTGTTAAGCACACATGTATGGCAGACAGCTGAAGATGTGTTGGATAGATCACAGTTTTAGAAGACTAAGCAAAGTTATCTCACACCTTTATTAGTGAGAGCAATGTCTCTCTCAATCTGGTGACCTCTCCCATCAGTTTTCTGCAAGAAACCATGTTTGATTCTTCCTATCAATGAGTTCAGATTATCATTTGTTATTGTTGTGTTGCACTCTCTTGGGGTTTTTTTGTGGTTAGAGCTATCCCAGTTGTGTGAGTTGAGCACTTTTAAACTGTAATTCTTGGACCATATTTCTTGATCTCATTATAGGGAAATAAACATGTGCTCACTATTAAGAGTCATTCACGGCTGGGGCCAGACACCAACAAGGCCCAACCTGTGCCCAGCATTGTCACGCCCAGGTGTTCCCTGTCCCTTTCTCTCACGAGCACTGGTCAGCAGTTCTCACCCTTCAAGGTCTCCTTAACTGGCCTGGCCACCAAATCTGAAAGAAGAAGAAAAATGTGGAGTGAACTTTCACTCTGGACTATTAAAAATATTAATGATCATCAGCTTTTGATTAAAGACACACACACTGGCTAAAATTTTGTGATGGGGTGAGGGTGTTATGGTCTTCAGATGTGAGGTCACATGAGAGTTGTAGGAAGAGAGGGAAAGGAGAGGCAGTGAACCCTCAACAACAGAATATATTTAGAAGGTTTGTATTTTCCCAATTTCTGATTGAAAAGTTGATATGTTCTTGCCTATTGTTAGTTTTCTTGGTTTGGTGATTGTTGATAAAGAGGGGCTATGACCTACTTTTTAATTTTAATTTGGAAAAATGTTTACAAACTTTTTGGCATTCTTGGAAGAGACAGTGAAAAATCATCATGAATTGGTTAACTGGAGGAATGGACAGAGAAATAAACATAATATAATCCATTTGAATGATTAGTCAAGTTTAAAAAAAAATAGTTTCCTGATAAGAGAATTTTTAGAGCTTTTTCTAGATGAAGTCCAAGTGATTTCATCTGGTGCCTTGACTGTCCTAACCTTCAGAATTACCTCTTATAAATCCAAACTAGCAGTATATTCCAGTATGATTTAAAATTTCCTATTTTTTCTTCAGGAAAGCAGAACTGTGATATACCTGATGAAAAGAAGGAAAGGAGTAGTTTTATTAGTGTCTTACAAGAAGAATAACTTGACAAAGAGATTTAAACTTTTAGCTCCTGTACTTGCAACAGTATTTTGTGATTATGTTGTGCTGCCTGTCTGAGAAACAGAACTGGAGATGGAGAGTACAGGGAGAGGAAAGGCAGGCAGAAGATTTTTCAAGGCCCTATGGAATATCTTTTTTTTGGATATTTAATAATGTATCATTTAAATATATTGTAATGTATAATATATTGACCTGCTTTGTCATCACTCAGATGTGGGGACAATGCAAGTGTTAGTGAAGAGGTGAATGTTCAGAGCAAGTTAAGGAAGAAACTTCTTTGAATTTTACATTTAGCAAAGCAACGTATGTTGGATTATTATTTTTGGGGCTGTTGTGTAAAATGAGATTTTTTCTTAGTGTTTGGTGTTTTGTTGGGGTTTTTGTTGGTTTATTTTTTTGGGGGGGGTTCAAAGGTATTGTATCAACAGTTTATGTGTATTTGGAGATGATCTGTGACAGGGAGACTTTGATAGAAAATACAATGTAGTTTTGTTCCCATAAGGCATGAGCTGAATTAAATGTATTTTGGAGGCGATACCACTTCATTCTGCAGTGTTGACTGATTATCACCATTACTATTAGTAGGGAGATGATATTTAAAATGAAATATGATGCTTATTGTCACAGCAAATAAAAACAAGAGATAAATTAGTAGCTACATTACCATATTGACTGGTTGGGTGAAATATGCATAACAAACAACTCTAGCAATAAATAACTTGAAAAAAAAATATTTTCCAAGGAGTTTTGGAAGTCCTTTTCTATTTTAGAGTAATCATACATGGATACAGTTTGCCATCCATTGACTTTATTAATTTGCTCTCCAAGACAAGGAGAACAAAGGTTTACAAGTCTAATTGTATCAGATGCCTTGCTGCAAATCAAATAAACAACTGTTATTAAAAGAGAAACTAAAACATGATAAAATCAGTTTTCTTTTGTGCTTTTCGTGGAAAACATATTAGTCAATAAAGTTAAATCAGAGTTCTGTGTAGAGGTAGCTTGGTTGTTTATTTCTTTGTAGCTAAACAGGCTCATTTCATTAATCTTATCTATGTGTTTTTCTGCTCTGAGACCATCAGTATATTATGGGATGGACTACCTCAGGCAGGTGGCTGCAGGCAGCAGGTGGCTTCAATCCCAGCTCCCCGGTTCTTCAAAATCAGCAGAGTCTGGGTAAACCAGTCACTGTTCTAATGAGCCACTCCATATATTTCTGGCTGAAATTTGTCATATGACACCTTTTGAATCTACAGCACTGCAGGATGAGAAATCAGTTACAAATCTGTCCTCCCTTCATCCCAGGACAAATTCTGCAGCACTGGACACACATATTTCAGACTTCTGGCTTTAACTTCTGTGTAATCTCTGGGGAAAACAAGGAAGAGAGATTTAACCACGGATTTTTTTCCTAATTATAAGAACTTTTCTTTAGAAGAGATAAATTCAGATTTCTGACAACAGGAGTACTGAAGTATAACTTTCATTTGTCTAGTTTATATTAGTACTTGAAGTCTTTTACCTTCTTTTATTATTTTTCTGCAAGTATTACTTTTTTTTTTTTAAGTGATCTTAACTGTGGTTTTAGTTAGACTATGTGCTGTACTCCGTGATGAGGTACTTGGGTCACTACCTGTCATTCTTGTCTGGTGCTTTTTAGGAATCAATGTCCAGTTAAGGCATCCTTCTGCTTTGCTGGCTGCAATCAGATATCTTTAGGAGTTTTGGACACTGTTTCAGATCAAATGGTTGGTACAGTAGACTTGTCTGGAGCAAAGTCTTACACATCTCTAAACCATGTTAGAAACCACAGTTTGTGTACTGTGTGGGCACTTCTGCTTGCAGAAGCTTTCCTGGTCAGAAACTTCCCTTTCAAAAGGTACCAGATGTTTATCCACAGTGTACTGGGGCATGGGTAAAAAGATGAGAGAATTCTCTTATTGGTGTTAATACTGTAAATCTGCTTAAGGTTATGTGTTTGTGCTCTTTGCAGGCAAGTGTGGGATGAATGTAAGGGACTCTGCTGGTGCTCCAATATGTCTTGAATTCATGTAGCTGGGCTTGCCTTGCTCAGACCTAGCACTGTGCTAATCAGTCCTGCTGAGACACAGCATATTAGTTCAGGCTTAATGATGTGCTAATGCAGTTACCTGCTGAAAGGCTGTGCAGACATACATAAGTCACTCTATCCCCCCCCCAACTTTTCTTTTAGCAGGGTTAGGAGTTAGGTAATTCACAGTCAGAGAGTCTTGAGCCCTTCAATTCTTTTTATAAGGAGAGCTTACTTAATCTCGTTGACTCTCTGATGTGCTCTGTGCTCTCATGGAGATAGGACAGCTGTGGAGAGAGGATTTGCTCATGTGTTTAGAACGTGGTGAAGTTCCTGGCTGTTTTTTTTCTGATGTACAGTGTGAAACAGTTCAAGATTGTTTTATATCTACAACTCTTTATAAACTACAGATATTTTTCAGAGAAGTTAAAAGGCTTAATTGTGAAAGTGTATTCTCTAGGGCAGTTTCTATGTTCAAAATGCAGCTTTATTACATGGATTTTATCCAGTCCAAGCTCTTTATCAGAAAATAAAGAAGCTGTTGGTTGTGTTAACCACGAGTGTGCCCTTAAGAACACCAGGATATTTCATGCTGCTGCTGTACTTGGTCGTTGTCCCTGTGCCCCAGTGTGTAGTGACCAGAGCAGAGACATAACTTGTTCCCACTTTTCTTCTGTCCTCACAAATATCAGCAGGAGTTCGTTTTGTTTAAGGGTAAAAGGGATAATCACTAATGTCTCAGTACCTGGTTAGGTGACACTAAGCAACAGGGGAACAGAACAGTTCATCTGTGAAGATGTGTGTAAGGGCATGAGCTGGGCTTGCCAACCTGGAGGCAGTTTCTGGGGTGAGGTGTGGAGCTGGTGCAGCAAGGGGCCCGTAAGGCAGCGTGGTTTGGGAAAAAAAAATCCCTCTTTAAATGGAAAAAATCCTAGGATCTTTTTCAGAGACCTGTACTGATTTTTCAGCTGTCTGTGAGGTATCATGGTATTGGTAAGGATTGCTTAATTTTTAAGCTTTTCTCCAAGAAGTTAATGCTCCTGAGCATCTAGGCATGGCCAATGGTTGCAGTTACTAAATCCAAGCCTAATTTGAGCAGTTTATACCTGATTTCTATGCTTGTCAGTAGCAATGTCATTAGGAAGTTTCTGGTTTCTTGGAGTTTGTTTTTGTAGTGTATTGCAGCATGACTGTGCTGTGGTATAACAACGTATTTAAAATTAAGAGAACATAAAGTCCCTCAAATAAAAAGGAGAGATAAGCATAGAGTATTACTTTTTTTTAGTAGAGAAACAAGGGGAAGAGCAACAATTTAAGGTTATTCTGGATATAACCAGTTAGTAAATGTTTAAGTTAAAGTGCTGTTTAATCAGACCTGCTCTGGACTTTCTGTACTGCCCAGTTTAGACTCCCAAGACCAACCAAATGTCTGACTCTTGCTGAGCATTTAATAGGTCTTCAAGCTGCACTAATTATCCACAGTTTGAAACCTGTATTAATTTTTACCTTTCTATTGTGTTTTTTAGGCTGCCTGTTTGAAGATGACCTTTGCAAATCTTTTGAAATCTGTGTAAATGGTAAGTCTTCAATATTTTGTTTGCTGAGTACCCTGTCCTCCATTCCAGCTGGTACATGGTTGATTCAATAAACCAAATTTATACATGAATGAGAAGGAGAGGAAAGAAAACAAAAAGATACCAGGTATGACTCTTCTGGTCAGCAGTCAGCAGAAATTTAACAGATTTTAAAAATATATAAAAATTCTCTCAGCCTTGAGCAACTTCATCTCTTTTAATGTGAAATAGATTGTAATTAAATTAAACACTGAATTATGGTAACATTTAGTTTGCCTAAATATGGGTGAAAATAACTGGTTTGTTACCTTCAGGTTGTTCCTCTTTTTAGGGAAAGATGCTGAGTAATTATCAGTCTCCTTTATCTTCAGAAAGTTATTATTTATTGTAATAAGAAGGAAGGTCTAAAAGAAAGACTGCAGTTGTTCTTGATTATGCTGCTTCCTTTTTCTGTGATTTTTACTTGAACTATGCAAAAGCAGCTTTCTTCTGCTCTCCTTCACAATCCCTTTTCAGTAAGTCAAAAAAGCCAACACAAGGTATGAATGACTCTAATGGAACAGTAAGAAAGACCTTCTAATAAAAGTTGAACATGCTCAATTTCCTGCATGAAAGCATTTAATTCCTCATGAAGGAAGAGTTAGAGGGAGAGCTTTGTACTGTTTTAAAATATGCAGATCTGCAACTAAAGTGTTTAATTTTCTTAAAATTAGGTATTGTATATGAAATTTCTTTGTGAGGGTGTGGCATGATGAAGTAGTTTTGTTTTCCATCAAACCCAGAAACAGTAATATGGGTCTATTAATAATCAGAAAAATGCCAATTTGTAAAAATTCCATATTGAAGATTTCCATGACTGACACCAGAAGGATGGTGACAGTTTTCTACAGTAGTGCATTCTGCTGACTACCAGTGTTTTCAAGTTCCTGGCTGTAGTCTTCCCCAATGCAAGTATATTTAATCAGGTTTTATGATAAACCACTTATATTTGGCAGCCAGTGCATAATGGGGAATTTATGCAGCAGGTTATAGTAATTTCTTTACTTTAACTGATCTCTCTGTCGAAGACTTTGTTGTTCCTATAAATGTTACTTCCTACTTCTTGCTCTACCTGTTTTCTTAGTTAAAGATTCAGTTTCTAAAGTCTTAGTTTGACACCCATTAACATGCAAAATTAAATTATGTCATTGTATTTGAATTTGGATGGACCTTTTCTGTAGATCTACTCTTATTTTGGCAAAAGTAACTTAAAGAAATGTCAGTAATGAATAAGCCAGTTGATCAATAATATTTCCTAATGTCTGATCTTGTTAAAAAAAAAATACTTGCAGGGATTCTGTCAATGCATTTAAGGTAACTGCATAGTATTTCACTTTTTTATTGCTGTAACTGGGCAAATGTTGTCTAGAGTGGATTTTAAATGCTGTCTTTGATGCAAGTGAAAATACACAGTTTTTGAGAAAATTAACAGGATCTTTGGAAGATCATACTTGGAAGCAACAAAATAGCACCAGAATTTACTTTTTTATATGTACCAGGAAGGAAGCAGGGCCACTTGTCCCTGAGCAGTCCTTCATATTTTTCCTGTCCAAACTGCTGCTGATTCAACAGTAACTCTTTAGTTTTTCTGAAATCCTGATGTGTTACAGTGTGAGTGCTTTGCTGGGTTGAAAGCTCAGGAATTGAAGTCTGGGGAGGTCACTGTGCTCAGGAGCAGAGCTCGTTTTGTGTATTCCAAGATCACGAAAAGCTTTGCCTCCTTAGTTGTCACAGGAGTGCATATTTCTGAAGTACAGTGTGAAAGTGAGTAAGAAACAGCAGCTCCTTTTTCAGAGCATCTTAAAGTCCCTGTGATCTGCAGATCTGCTCCTGACTCCTGCAGGAAGGCTGAACATTTTAATCTGCTTCTCTGCCTCCAACAGAGGCAACTGAACTTATCCTGTTTTCAAAACTAACACGGGGTCTACTGAGGGCAGAAGTCACAGTATTTGCTGTCTCATGTCATGTCATCAACTGGAGACTACAAGTACAATTCATGCATCAGACTTGTAAAAGCATAACCCAAACACCAATGGCTGAGCTGTTTCATAGCTTAGAAAAATAAAGTACTGTTATTCCCTTCTTGTTTCTTCTGAAGGGAGATTGTGACTGAAAGGTCTTGATGAATGTTCATTTGCATGAGTAAAAAAATTGGTGTTAAAAGATATTTTTTTTTTATTGTTAAAAGCAATGTATTCCAGTTGTAATATCTGAGATAAGCAGCATAATTGTTTACATCAGAGATAATAATTTCTTACATCTGCTTAGGTCACATGCTATTTTCACAGGGCAAAGTACCTGCTGTAATAATGGTTGTTGACTTTTCTGCTCCTTTCCCTCATCATATAAAGGTGTTTTATGGCTTCAGTGATGGGTTCTCACTTATGTTTGTTTAATAGCTCCAGCAGCATTCATGCAATATTAATTTATTTCCACAAACCTTTTATCAGTTTTTTGAGCTGCACTGACTCATCAAGTGGTTAAAAAGGAACATATTGTTTTATGTTTATTTTAATGGTATAAGGATAAGCCAAAGGAAAAAAACCCTGAGTTAGTTTTCCTGGACCTTTCCTTTGCAAAGCTAGAACTCTGAGAGGCAAAGTGACTTAGATGTCATTTGTTTATCTTCTGGTACATCATTACCTCTGTATTACAGTTGGAGGAACTGACATTTTCACCCATCTCAAATGCCTGAAGCTTGAAAGCCTACAGCTAAAAACACTTGATATGAAAGGTGAATATGCTTGTGAGCTGCAGACCCTAATAGAAAATCTGGCACATTGTAAGTTTGGAAATGCTTGCTCCCCAATAAATAGCACAGGAAGCAAATAATATCTTAATGAAGCAAGATATGTAGAAGGAAAATAACAATATAAGGAATAGGATTTGCGATGAGGGTCTGTGTAGTGACACAGCTGTGGGCAAAGAGGGATATGGCATTCACACATTCATGTAAGTTTTGCTACCTGGGTTAGAAGTTTAAGCAAAACAGTTTGCGTGTGTGTGTGTTTTTTTCTTGGCAATTATGCCAAGAATGTGTTTGTATGAAAAGGAAAAAAAAAACATTAAGAAGGAATTTTTAGGTGATCTCTAAGACAGAAATCCTTCACTTACTCTTGAACACTCTTTGTGTCTATCTATTAAATGTAAGGTAACTGGATAAGTCAGAATATGCCATATTTTGGTTCTCATTTTAAGTGATAAGTAAAGTAGTTTGTGTAAAACATCAGCTTGTATATCTTCCTTGTTGGGAGGTTTAAACAAACTGGCTCCTGAAAGCAGCAAAACAAAAAGACAAGTTTTTCTCCTTTCTTATGAAATCATGCTCAATTCTAGCAGTGCCACTGGGAAAGACATCATGTGGTATAGATAAAAGTGTTAATTTCAAAATAACCTTCCCTTACTGGCCCCTTTCCTCCCTTTCCTCCCTTTATTAAACTGTATCAACTGCTCATTTAGAAGGGTGGCATTCTGTCCTCTAGGTTTAATCTCCAGACATTTAGCTCCAGAAAGCAGCTTTGTGCCGTGTTTTATCCATGCGTGGATACCAGGCTATCTTTGTTCCTATCAACAGAGCCCTTATAAACCAGGGCGGTTTTGTTTACAAAAGATGTGGCTGCAGGCCTCCTTCCCTCCTGAAATCACAACAGGGTTCACGCAGACACGATCAGATAGTAGAAAACAACTCTGTGAGGCCAAGCAAGAAAAGTTAATTAAATGCAGGCGCTGGCGCGTTGTGCATCATTAAGCCAAGCCTCGCTGACAAACACCAACCTTCTCCTCGGAAGACACGGTCTGATGTCTGCGGTGGTGTTTGAAGATGCTGTGCTGCTGGAAGGCTGGGCAAACAGCACTGCACAGCGGAGTCTATTGCTTTATGTATGCAAGCTGCACTTGTTAGGAGGGACTTAGGTTAGCACAGTGTGTCAAAGGCATCCAAGCATTGCAGCACAAAGTCATGAACCTTTCCAAGTTTGGATGTCTCCAGGTAGTTCAGAATATTAACGCGCTTTCTTCCTCGGCTACAGAGCTCCTTGAGCATTTGGAATGTAAGTGATTGTATGTGCTGGTGATGAGCCATAAATGGTAAACATGTGCTACAGATGATAAGGGAGAGAAGTCAGAATCCCTGAAATGGTTTCTTGAACTTAATGTGTTACGCTTTGAGGTTTTCCAGATCATTGCCCGGTAGGATGGGATTGCAGAGGGAGATGCACCTCAGCATTGTTTAGCTAACAGATGTCTGCAGCTACCTCTGCATTTGCAAGGCACTGCTCTTCAAAAGACATCAAACTTTTTGTCAAATGACACTATAAATCTGAGCCTAAGCTTTCTGAACCTTCCCAGTAAACATCAGTGCCTCTTATAATGGAATTCAGACTTCTGAGGAGTAACATTAAGTGGTACCTCTACATACTCTTGCTTTATCGTGTGCACAGAGAATTTCTGTGCTTTTCAAGGGTATGGAAAGGTTATTCACAAATAACTTAAATCCTAATACCACATGATGTCATTCCTAACCTGAATTCTAAGGTAAATGGGAATACATGTATGTTTAGAGTAAAAAGCTGACCAATTATTTAAATATAAGGATTTACTTCCAGTGGTTCTTCCATACCAGTTCCAGGAAATAATGGATTTTTTTTGTCAAACACTTTACTTATTCAAAGCATATTTTAAAACATTATGTCAGAAGAATGTCAGAATCTTGGTACTCAAGAAGGAGTAAAGTTTAAAATCTGCCACTGCATAATGGTAGTGTGAGAACTCACATATTTACAAGTATTTACGCACTTCATCTGGAATAAAGAGTGAGTTAACACCTAAATACTCCTGATAATCTGTGGTTATGAGGATGGTGTCTTAGTTATTAGGAATATTTTACATTTCTTAAAGAAATACACACACTTTTGAAAAAAATCTGTGGAAATAAACACCAGCGTTCACTGAGAGGAGCAATTTCAACACTGATCTGGAACATTTCTGAGCTATTTGAGGTATTGAAGGTGAAAAATTAACATTTTCGGTTTTACCATGAGGTTAAAAACGTCATTGCAGTGATGACTTCATCTACTTTACCTTGAAACACTATGGTGGGGATTTTTTTCCCCCCTTATTGAAGAAAAGGCCCATCTATCTACCGAACTGTGTCTTGTGTTTGTCTTGACGTGGTGTTAAAACAGCACAGCTGGCATTGGAACTGGAGGAGTGACCAAGGGGAAGTTACACTCTTCTCCTTAGGAAAAGATGCTTAGCATGGTAAAGCAGCTATGGTCATCCACCAGCCCAGCTGTCACTCAAAGCTTTATTGTGGGGTTCATTGTGCAGAATCTCAAGGTGCAGCTGCTGCAGGGCAGAAAAGCATCACTCAGGCTTCACTGACAGTGTGCTATAAATCTACCACCAGCCATAGATAATCCCTTACATTCCCATATCCTGTGCTAGGAAGTAAGTCTTGGAACTACTGGGTGTTGTATTTCATGTAGACAGATCTCCTTTTTTAAGAGTTCAGGCTGCCGTGTTGTCACACTGAAACTTTAATTTCTCTCTTAGCGTTGTGATTTGTGCAAGTGCATTTTCTTGCTCCGAATATCAGCATTGGCTTTCACAGAACCAGGGCAAGCACTGTGAGGAAGCTTGTTTAACCAGTGTGGTTTTGAGCGATTTTGGGGGGAATTTTGGTGTTTGACTCAAGAAGTTTGGTCAAAAGACCCACCTCCCCACTGCAGGCTGGGGGAGTGGAGGTCATGTGTGTGGGATGGGACTACATCATCGGAGAATAAACAGTTATCTGGTATCTCTTTCTCTTCAAAATTATATAGTTACGGTGAAAAGATGGATGAATCTCCAAAATCTAATGTAATAATCTGATATTAAGTAGGGTTGAAGTTCTGAAATTTTTGGATTTGCCCCCTTTTTTTTTTTTCAAATTCAGTATTTCTCCCAAGTATTTGGGTTGATATGAAGTCTTTACTAATACAAGATGTGTTAACTAAAAAACTCAATCAAATCCTATTTGTCTACTGCCTTTTAGGACTTGTACTAGGCATGATATGTATAATTCAGGGTAAGTTTGAATATACACCTTATGCTAGCATGCCAAATGTATCATGAAAATATATTTGGGTAGTAGAGATACTGTCTTTATCATGTATCTTGTCAGTGTGTGACCAACTCTTTTTTGGTAAGGTACATAGTAGCTGTTGGCACATTCATTGGACATGTTCAGAGATGTTCCCTATTTCACTATTTTATTATGCTAAAAAAAAATTACCATTTGAGAGACCATGGAAAAGTACAGCCTGTTTGATAAAGGCATTAGGGAGTCTCAGAAAGGTTTGTACCTGATGAATCATGAAACACGAGAGCCTGAAAAGGACAGTGTGGTCTGTAGAGAAGAAGAGAACACCAAGGGATAATGTTCTGGCAGTGAGGTGGAAAGCAAATGAATCCTGGTTTGGAGTGACACTGCAGCAGTGTGCCTCTGCTCCAAATCCATCATCCTTTGTCCTCTTCTTGTGTCAAGGGACAGTAAGAAGTCTTGTGGTTTACTTAATGATTAAGATATTTATGTTGTCACTTTTGAAGGACAGTTTTTTTTCTTTAAATTGTTCACCCTTACTAAAAAGACCAAACCAAAACACCAGCAAAAGCACTGCACACAAATTTTTATGAAAAAAGAATTGTAATAAAAATTGTCGAAAGAGAGGAGATGTGAAATTGGTGAGTTGGCAGTGACAGCTACACAGCAATACTGCAGTTATGGGGCAGCTTCAGATTTGAATGAGATATGACTTTTTTTTTTTGGTGTTAAAGAATTCCTTCTACTCTACTATTTGATTGCTTAAAAATGCATAATTCCAAAAATAAAACACATAACTTCGGATCAATTTGCTTATTTTGGGTTTCATCTACTCTCTGTCAGATGTGAAACTGTGGTGTTTGACTTTGTTATCCTAAATATCAGTAAGTGACCCTTGTAGCACTGCTTAGCTGGGTTAATTACATTAATTATTGAGGTACTTTGGTATTTAACAGAGACATTGATGGGTGTGTCTAAACTAGGAAACTTGGAACCCATCCCCTGCCTGGGAAAATTGTGCTTTTTGAAATAGTCATGCTGCTTCTGTCTGTCTGCAAACTTCAGTAGTCCTGTCTAGTGGTACATGTGCTTAACATGTGGGATCAGGGAGCAAACAATATATTTCCAAAACGTACCAGTTTTGCAAGGACATTAATGAATGACTTTTGACTATTCACTCTGTGTTTTATTGAGTGTGTGGGAGTCAAAGCTGTAGATTTACTAAACATCTCCTGAATAACATTCTTCTGGATGATTCTTTGCAGTTAAAACTTTTCTTTGTGCAGAAGATGACATGTATTTTTTTCCTTATTTTTCTTTTTTTTCTTAAAATGTTCTTTTAAAACCCTCCTCCCTGTTTGCTGCCCAAACTGCACATCGGTTGACTGCTGTTTCATCACAATAATCATTTAATGAGTACTGGTTTGTATCTGACTTCGTAGCATTTGACAAACACTTGTAGTTTTTTTACTCTCAATATACCTTTAGACAGTGAACATAATAGACATTTATGGTTTGCTGGGGGAAGATGTGGTCCTGGGTAAGTAAATTCTAAGAGAATATAGAAGGAATGAATGGCAAAACATAATGACTTGGATCACCTGAAAGTGTATCTACCTCAGCAGAGCAAAAGTGACAACAATCTTCACATGACCTAGGGGCATGTTTTTTGTCTGAAGACATCTTTTATGTGAAAAATATATACCTCTCTTTATTCTAACTCTTAGAACTAATGCATTGTAATAAAGAACAGTGAGAGGCTTTTATTGTTGTATGTCCTCATTTAATAAATAAAAACAATCTGAAAGTGATCTAATCACAGTACTGTTGATTAACAGGCTAAGAAAAGTCATTCTCCATTATATGCCATTCCAAGATTGTAATTTAAACAGAATTTTCCTTCATGCCCTACAACCTCCATGGCAACAGCAACAAAAGTTGCTCTAGAGGCAGACAGAACAATAAATATATTTTATGGTCCCAAACTATTTATTGTAATTTGGTCCTTTACTGTAATAGCTTTGGCTGCTGCTCTGCGTAAGTTGAGAATATTTGGTTGCTTTTACTGCTGTATCAGCGCGTTCCTCTATTGCCCTGTGGTAGGATCAGCGTGATTTAAGAAGGTTGGTAACAGCAGTAGGTGTCAAGGCCGAGTAAGGGAATACAACATTTAATGTTTGGACTCCTCACTCTTCAAGGAACAATGTCAAATGTTTTCATTTTTAATGTAACACAGTAAACATTTGTGTTAATAATGAATTTGCAATATTATGAAAAGGCTGAAAATGTGTACCTATTTAATTCTACTTAATATTGACCCTTTTAAGATTGTATTTAGTCTTTCAACTGCATTATCTTACTGAGTCCTTCAGAGATTAGGCTACACCATCATATTTTTTTTCCTGGAAGAAACAGGACAGGTATGATTGTGAACAGCTGCACACTGTGCAATTTTTCAATGGCATGAACATCTATTTTTAGCCTTCTCTATCTGTTATTGAACTGCAATTGATGCTTTCTCTATCATAAACTCTATAATAGATGAGAAAGGGGTGTATTATCCAACCAGAAACTATAGTGTGCTGGTCAAGGAATATGAATTGAGAGGAGCTGAAAACTAATGGGACCTTCCTTCAGATTTTTTCTGTGTCCTGTAGTCCTCTCTTTCCATCATGCTGCTGTATCTCTACCTCTATTCCTGTGAAGTTCAGATAGAAAGGGTGTTGAGGGACAAGCAGATGGACAGATTTTTGGATGGAAAGATTGCTAATAGTTTCATAGTTTATTGGACACTTATAGAAGGCAACCTGCAATACCCAGTCACAGTGGAAGCAGTTTAAAGGGCTTGTGGATTTCCAAAATTAAATCAACTTGTTTTCTTTGGAGGTGGAGTGGTTTTCAGGGTGGTAGCTTTGTTTTTAAATTTTAATTATTTTTCAAGTTTTAAGTAATAAATTTGGCTGCTACTTGTTTACTGTAACTTAAAAAAACCCCACTAATCTGCAAATTATGTCTTCTGCTAGTCTTCAGATTTAATCTCTCTTTCTAGAATGTTGTTTCACTTCCAAGTTAGAGATGTGTAGATCTAGTAGACTTCTACAATAATTAAGACTTCCTTCTTTGCTGACAGCCCACCTTCATATTAATGGAATTTTGCTCATGGCTTATGCTGGGTTTTCAATGGAACAAACTGTTCTTTCAGTGACAGTAGCTGTTAGAATAAGTTTCCTCTCAATTTTTACCTATAATTTTGATTGATGGGTTTGCTGAAGGATTTCTTCCTAGATATTCAATTTTTTAAACTCTTCCACTTATTTCTTTCTTAGTTAAAAAATTTGTGTGGATAATAGTTGAGAAAAAATGGATCAATATGTTCAACAAAAGATAATGTAGTGTTAATGACCAGTTAAGAAATACCAGTCCTATTCCGTGTTTCAAATTATTTTTTATTCATTTCACTTTTGCTATGGTAAATTTAACTATAGATGTCAAACTTCCATGCAGTGTTTTTCTTAATAATGTTGAAGTTTAGTCTAATACTAAGATTTCTTTTCTCCATTTTAAATTGGGTCACTGCCTTTGCCTTGAAAGTCCAAGAGATATGATTTCTGCTCCTCTAGTTAGAGCTCACTCACCCAAACTCTTGAGCCAGAAATGATTATAACTAAAGAAATAGAGAGCTCTGAAAGAAGTTCAGGCAGAAAAGAATCCCTCTTTCAGCACTGTTTTGCTGAAGGGTGGGGTGCTCAGTGGCAAAGGGTTGACATGTATTTTTAAAGTTGCAGTACAAATTATAAATCCATGTTCACTACAAAGGGAATCAGACAGTGCCAGTTTCATGTCTCCAGATCTCTTGCATTGTCAATTAGAAGTCACACCTTCTTGCTGGGCTTTATTTCAGGTATCTAAAGAGATTTATACTGGCCCCAAAATGTTGGTTGTTCCTTGCCCTGCCTGCTCCCCTCCCCCTACCTCAAGGAATAAGGTCATTGAGTAAGATTATTTTGTTATTTCATGAAATATACCCTTCGCACATGATGCCAAAAAGAATTACTGTTTTCAATGTATTTTGTTGTCAGGGTAATTGAAAATAAGTTATGACTGGAATAGAGGTTAACAGCATATTTTAGAAGACAGCTGGAGCTTCCAAATGGCTGTTGCATCTCAAAAAATCTGTAGTAAGAATCACTCCACCAGAGAGAATCATTTTTCTATCCCCAGTATCTCTCAGCCAACACATTAACTAACTCTTAAGTTCTGAAAATGCTTTGGGTTGGGCTAGAGTTAAATTTCTTCAGAGTAGCTGGTATGGGGCTGTGTTTTGGACTTGTGCTGGAAATGGTGTTGATAAGAGGGATGTTCTAGTTGCTGGTGAGCAGCACTTGCACAGCGCTAAGGCCTCTTCTGCCTCTCTAGGACCCCACCAGCCAGGAGGCTCGGGGAGTGATAAAGCTTGGGAGACCACTGGAGTTTGGGAGGGGACAGAGCCAGGAGAACTGACCCCAACTGACCCAAGGGTTGTCCCACACCATGTGATATCATGCTCTGCAATAAACTGGGGGGGGAGGCTGGTGGGGAAGCTGCTGCTTAGGGAGTGGCTGGGCATTGACCAGTTGGTTGTGAGAAGTTATTTCCACTAGCATCGTCTTTCTTGGGTTTTATTTCACTTGGGTTTCTACTTTTTCTTTTCATTGCAATTTATTACAATTTTATTTCAATTATTAAACTGTTTTTATCTCAACCCATGAGTTTTCTCACTTTTACCCTTCCCATTCTACTCCTCCTTGCTGGAGGGGATGGTGTGGGCAGTGAACAAGCAGCTGTGTGGTGCTTAGTTGCTGGCTGAATTAAACCACGGCATGATTTCACAGGGATTCCATGGCTTGGGAAGTTAATATTATGGGTCCTGCTTTGCTTAAACAAGATTCCCACCAATGCAGATCAGCTGGCTCAAATAGTGCCTTGTGCTTTCTCCCCAGTTAAGGGAAGAATGACATCATTATTTCATCACAGACCAAAGGAAATGATAGCTGAGTATTCTTGGGCTAAGGTTTCTCATCATGCATTTCATTTGTGTACTGCAGTACAGGAGTAAATATTTCCCTTTTTTCACTTGAATGTCCCTGTATTAGATGTAAACAGGAAATGGGCATTTGTTAATTAAGCTGCAGTAAGTGAAAATTTCAGTGCTACTGCAAACTGCCTTTTAAGAGCCATGGCAATGACATTAAGCATTTGCTAAACAAAAGCTGCTCCTGCATGTCATGCAGTTCACATCCTGTTTGCTATTTAAAAGTTATTGGCACAGGTAGAAGATGTTTTTTTGAAAACAATGAATAAACAGAACTCTCTTGATCTGAAATCAGCTATTTTCAGAAATATAGTTTTAGATGGAAAAACAAAAGGAGGCATAGTTTTTTTCCTACCTTTTCTTGCCTTTTTTTGTTTTTAATGAGCTGGTACTTTTACATCAGGTGTTAAGATTTTATGGAGCTGCAGCTCTTATCTGAACCTGCTTCTTCAAGCAGAAAAACACTTTATATTCACATGAAAATAAAATCTGTTCGCTTGTCACAAAGGAAGCTTTCAAGGAGCCATTTATAGAGGTCTCCTGCAGGACATGGGGGACAATGGTTTTGAGTCTCTCTGTGCCTCACAGATGTGGAAATGTTAGTTCTTGTTCCTAGAACAGTGACCTGGAATAATCTCTGCCCTCCACCTGGCAGCTGGTCATCTTGCAGTAACCAAGAGAGGAGCAGGAGGGGTTTTAGTCTAAATGAGTTTCCCAAAGTTTATGCAACAGGATGTCAGTACACACACTACAGGGGAAACTTTTGGATTAAAAAAATTAAAATCCATCTGTAATAGCAAATCCCCTGAGGTTCAAAACTGTACAAAAGTGATTGGCTATGAATTACTTTTTGTTTTCAAAGTTCTGCAATACTTTGTCTCATCCTCGATTCATGTCCCTTGGACTGTTCTTTATGTTGTTTGAATTATGCAGGAATTGCTCTGCAGTCCATGTGCCTCAAGCTGACTCTTTTGCTGGAAAAAATGGTGTGTTGCAGCTACATAATCAATGACATAGTCTAAAATCACCCCATTAAAGGAGAAAAAAAGTGCAAACAATGTGAGAAAACTCATATATCTCTTGTATAGTAAGATGATTATGATGATATGTGAGGTTCTCTTGGTGGAAAACTCAAATTAATGCAGGTAATTTATTTTAAATAGCATTATCCTTTGCTAGACAAGGAGATTTTGTACGCAGTCTAACACAGATGCAGAGGAGCAGAGCCATATGTCACTGCAGCAGGGTTGTCCTTTGGCTTCAGTAAAAAGAGAACAAGAAAGATTTTATTGCTTTGGGTGTTAATACTGGTCATAATCAAGATGAAACTGAATTATCCACAGTGTGTGAGATGCTGCAGTTCAAGGCAACAATTTTATGGGGGAGCAGATTGATTTATTTGTGCCTGTTTGCTGTCTGTGCCTGTGAGCCGTGCTGTCTGCGCCGCTGGCTCTGTGCTCGGGGAGCCTCGAGTGCCGAGGGCTCACTCTGCCCCCAGGAACAGCTTCTGGGAAACATCTTCCACAATTGCACTTGAAGAAACTGTGAAGAGTATTGATTAGTGACCATTTTTACAGGAGGTGGGGCTTTAACAACTCAATTTTGTCTTTTGTTGTTAACAATGTCTGAATCAACTTCAGACACAACTGAAGAATGCAGCTCTTTCTGGCAAGGCCAACAGGATGATGATGAGTTATTCTGATTTCAGTTGCCCTTACAGCAGTTTTGGCACTGGGGACAGGGTCATTAAAAGTTCTGGTTTGCTCTTTTCACCTGGGCTCTGTCCTCCAGACCTCTTCAGCTCCATGTTGTTCTGCATCCAGCCATGCTGTCCTTGCCTTATCAGACAGAAGTCTGACTGTGACCTTCCACCTTTTCTGCTTGCCATAGCCTGGGATGCTCTCTGTAAGCAGCACCTGCTGCTTGAGGGAAGGGAAGCTGTTTTTGGGGGTTTTTTTAACAAATGGAGTGCGGGGATGCTGAAAAGATGCTGAATGGGGGAAGAGATGCTTCAAGACTGGAGAGGGAGCCTGGAGGCATGAGAAGGAGGAAGAAGTGGGGGAATCCCAAAGGTCATAAAAAGGCAGGGGACACCCTCCTTCCTATACATACCTACACCCTTCCTTCCCAGGCTGTCACCAAAAATGAAATTCAGTTTTGTCTCCATACCTGAGGGAACTCTCAAGCACTGCAAGAAGGCTCAGAAATGAATGAGGAGAAGACATGAAAAGGACATCTATGGAGAAGGCTTGATGGTGGAGGGGAAGTGAAATCAGTGTAAATTACTTGTTTTTCCTTCATCAAGACTGGGATAAAGAAGCTGTTTCTTTTTGTCTCAGATTGACTTAACTTTTGTCTTCTGCAGCAGCCAGTTGGGTCAAAAACACAGCAATTGATTAACCTACCAGATCCCTTCAGATGAACTGTGGACACTGTTTCCATTGACACTCCCTTCCATCCCCATATCTGGAGGGTAAACTAATATTAATTTCAAATATTTGTTATTTAAATTCAAAGGAGCCCTCCAGACATCTCACTCTGCTGAGTCTTGACTTCTGAGTCAAGTGTCAGGGTATATGTGTAGCTTATAGGTCTCTAAAAGGACCTGAGAGATATGTAATGTTTGACACCTCACCGGCCATTTCTAAGGGAAAACAGCAAAAAAATAGTACCTAATAAGGGTTATTGTATATGTTCCAAAATAAGATGTAAATACTCTTTTCTGTAGACAGCTTTTAACTGTTTGTATTTCATGTTTGAATCAATCCATAGTTTATTGTCATTTAAAAATACCAAATATTTTATTTTCATTTTTTTATGAGGATATTTAATTTTAAAATGGGAAACTTGCCTTTTATGGGAGAAAAGTACAATGCTCTTGGGAAAAATAATTTATGGATTTGGTGCCTAATTTTATTCTGTGAGTCACTCATTTGCATCAAGAGTGCTTGTGTAAAGAAAGGGCTAAAAGTCTTGGTTTATTTAAGGACTGAGTTAACTTCATTGCCAGAAGTCTGCAAGATCATAATCAAGACAGACACATAAGGAGAAAAATTTTCTTTTCTGGAGTCTTCTATTCCTTTTGAGGCCTTATTCTCTGAGAATAAGAAGTAGGAAAAAGAGATTGTCTGAAGTGAGAGCTTTTTCAAGAATATGTCAGAAAAGGACGTAACACCCAACAGCTGGATGGACATCCCTCTTCATAGAATCATAGAGTCAACCAGGTTGGAAAAGACCTCCAAGATCATCAAGTCCAACCCTTGATCCAACACTGCTGTGGTTACCAGACCATGGCACTGATGCCACATCCAGTCTCTCCTTAAAAACCTCCAGGGACGGTGAAACCACCACCTCCCTGGGCAGCCCATTCAATGTCTGATTACTCTTTCTGTAAAAAACTTCTTCCGAATATCCAACCTAAACCTCCCCTGGCAGAGCCTAAGACTGTAATTGTTATGTAGGTGTATTGAGAAATGAGTTGTTTGGCTTTTTTGTTTGGTTGTTTTTTTTAATCAGTCAACACAGGAAAAAATTCTGTGATGGGATGATGTGATTGTTTGTGTTTTAATAACTCTCACTTGACAGTTGTGAGCAGTTGAGAATCTGTTCAGTGCTGGATAAAGCCAGTGGGCAGGCACAGTGGGTTCGTTTCTCAGGCTACCCCTATTAAACTCTACTCCTGTTTAGAAGATTTAATCTGTTATCATTGTTTTACCGTAACCAGCAGCGGTTCAGCAGCGGTTCACAGCAACTGGATGAATTAGTTAATCTCTAAATCTCATTGCCAGCTCTTTGCCTGATGCACTTGTAGGGTTGCAAGGAGGTAGAGTTCTCAGCAGGACCGGCTCAATAAACAGCCCCACAACTTCAGGGCTTTTATAGAAACTGCTGCAAAGGGAATCATAACTGGAGCAACGTGATCTGTGATTCTGCAAAAAAACCCCATTACTTCAGTAGTAATGTATTCTGTCAGGGGTTGGTGCCAGTGTGGTATGTGGAGTTGTGGATGAGTGCCACAAAGGCAGCTCCATTGATATCATGGGAAATTCTGAATGAATGGATATAGCCAGATGCCAAATTCTACTCCAGAATAACCTCACCTAATGCACTTCTTTACCTGTCCATCATTATTTCAGTGGCAGACAATGTAGAACTGCTAAGAAAGAACATTACAGAGGGCAATTCACTACTCTAACAAGTTTTAGACTCTTAGAAATACATTCTTTATTTGAGGTGATCTTGAGTAGCAATAATACGGCTTCAAAAGTATATTTTAGTGCTGGATTTCTAATACTTGATGTATGTTCTCTTTTTGTTCCCATGGGATAATTGTATTATCAGATGTAGTGGCATTATGCACGAAAGAAAGGAAATAACCCAAAGAAATTGTCTTGCTTGAGATTAGCCTGAGAGAGCTGGAGATGCTGATTAATTTACCATATATTCAGCCATGTACCATGGTAAAATTAGTTGTCAGAGAATGGAAGAGAATGGGTGAAATTGGTGTGCAATAACAAGGAGTAATGACATAATGGGATGTGGAAAGCTGATGGATTCAGGTCTGGTTGTGGTAATAGGCAACAGAGGTAGCAAAGAATTTCACAGCTGCAGCAGATTCTGAGAATTTTATAGAGCTGGCAGATACCAAAAAGAAGGAAGAACAAAACCATCAAGACTTAGATAAGCATTCAAGGTGGCAAAGTTTTACAGTATTTATGTGAGCACTTTTTTCTTTGTGTGTGTATGTGTCACGTTACAAGTTTTACAATAATGTTTATGTACCTGTAAGAAAAATAAACATGGTCAAATGTGATGTGCAAGAATTCTGAAAGAAAATGGACATTGAGACCTTTTCCCGTGATGGGCTGGGTCTATACCAGAAACAGGAGGGAGCAAGATGTTCCCCCAGGCTTTCACACTTCAGTGTTCATGAAATTAAGCTGGATTGTGTCTTCTGCTTGACCAGAGGCAGGTTAATGTGGCCATGTGTAGTTCTGCATGTGCTCTTTATGCCCATGGAAAGTGGTCAGCCAGAGGCCATGTTGTAATGTCCTATGGGCTAATCTAAAAACTCTCTGAGCACAGAGCTAAGGTGATACTGGGATTTAAACACACTTAAGTGTGTCCTGTCCTTCACACAGCTGTATACCCCACTGAGGATCTTGCCAGATGACCAGAAAATCCAGAAGCAGGAGCAAAGATCCCCATTTTTGCTCCAAGGAAGGTCCTTCTTCCCTCCTCACCCAGTAGAGACACAGACACAAAGCCCATCGCTGACTAGGGAAATATGTTTGCCAGGTTGGCCAGAATTTGTGCTGGGGGTCGTGGCATTAATTTGTCTAATGAAGTTCCTCTGGGTTGTGCCTGATGCTGTGCTGCTGGTGGCAGGCAACTCCCAGCTTGGATGATCCCTGCCAGGCCAGTGATTTGGCTTTGTAAAATCCTTCTGTGGCTGAAGATGAGCCCACAAGATGAGGCCATTTTAGCCATGTTAAGAACAGAGCAGAAGTAATATTTCTTATATATATATATGCTGAATATGCTTTGGGAGCATAATTTGGACCATAGCTCTAACTATTGATAGTCAGTCAATCATTATGTCCATTTCAGAGATATAATTTCGGAGACTTTCCTAGACAGTTCCAACCCTTATTCCCTTCTCCCATACATACACAGGTTTCTTTTGCTGTAATAATCATGGATGCAGAAACAAGGAATGATCCATTTTCAGACAGCCCAGGGGGATGCAGTGTTCACCTCCAAGAGTATGGCTTTAACAAACTAATTGATTTTAAAAGGAAAAAAATACATCAGTATTCAGTATCTGGAAAATGTACAGCTAAAAGAATTTCTTTTATAATAATAGTATATATGGCATAATGGTTATATTGTATGTGATGACAGTATTGTCTGGGGAGCAGTCACAGCAGCAGAACTGCCCTGTTTGCTTTGCAGTTCTCTGACCTGCTTATTAGAGGACATTCTTATTAAACAGATGCATTTATGTGAAAGGTGTTTGGGGGACTGTTGTTAAGGGTCTGTCAGCACTTTTCTTTGAAATATGTTATGAATATATGAAAACTGTATTTTAAGTGGCTGCTCATCCTTGGTCAGTAATAGGCAGAATACAGTCTTATATCATCAAAATTTTATGTCTTATTTGCTATTTTATATGGGAAATAGTTGCAAATAAAAGTAGAGAAAACCTTAAACTGCTAAAATGCATCATTTGCATAATTTTATAGGTTTTAATATTTTTCTGGGTAGTAGTAGAGGGGAAATGAAATGTTTCAGCAAAATGCAATGTTTTGCATTATAATATAATTATTTGGTGGGATTTTATTTCTTTTTTTAAATTATTTTTTATTGAAAGGGAGTTTGTCTAGCAGTACTGTTGGATTGAAAAGAAACCAATAGTTTAATTTTGAAAGAAAATTCTTCCCATGAAATTTAAAATAGCAAACATGTTCTCCCCCCGAAAGGACTGTTCTCTCTTCCTGTTTCCTTTCATTGGTCCCTCCTTGAGTTCTGACCTTTTATTTTCTGCATTAATGCAGCTCTGTCTCCTGGCTCCTCATCAACCTTTCCCTCTCGTACCCTGCTGAGGCAGGCTTCCCTCAGAAGCAAGTGCAAGACTGGAACACACAGAAAACCACAGCTGAAGACCCAAATATGCCCAGTAAATGTCAGAGGAGTGTCATGGTGGGCAGGGCTGTTTCACAAGCAGAATTCACAGTCTGGTCCATTGTGGTAAATCCTGAACTTGTACAAGAAAAGGGAATTTTGAAGCTCGAGTTGTAAAAGCTCAACAGACCAGCCACCTCTCCCCACAACTAGTACAGCATCTTGGTTCAGTTATTCCAGAGAAGACTTGACCATTTCTGTTATTTCATGTGTGGGGGGTTGTTTGTTTGTTTTTAATAGGAAAACAACTTATTAAAAGGCTTTGGAGCTGAGTTCTTAAGAGTGGGATTGCTACAGCATGATGGAAGTGTAACTTGCCTTAAATGTTCAGTGGTATCTGGGGCAAATGTAGCGGGTAAATCCTCTTGTTGTGTATGGTTGGCAGTTACATGTGCAGTGTGGCAAGGGAAGCCTCTCAGAAATGCTTGCCCACCTTGGGAAGGTTGTAGATAGATTCATCTTGGTACTGATGTGTTACTTATTGGTAAGTCAGCATGAATAGGTGTAAATTACTTTGATGTAACATTTCGCTGACCCTGCTCATATCATAGATGAGCAGATGGTATGGAAAACATTTTGTACCTACGCCAGAGAAAGGCTTCGAGCCTGAAAAGTAAACCTTGGGCTGAAAGGCTTGGGCATGATGAGCTCACTGTTACCATCTCTGATGAGGTGACTGGAGAACAGCCCAGGCATCACGGCTGTGCAGCACCTTTCCTCAGGAGCAGCAAATCCTGTAGAAAGCACTGGCTTACAGACAAGGAACTGCCTTGCCAAAAGAGTTGGAAAACTGACAGTGAGCTCTGACTGATGTGTAATGTTGTGAGGAAGCTGTGAATTACCAACCCATCAGTCAGTCACAAGTGCAAAAGGAGGAGTGGATTCCAAAGGGTAATGGGTCATTTTGGCCTTTCACTTGTTTACCACTATTTTCCCTTTGTCTTCATTTAGCTGGATTTGGAGAAGCTGGAGGTGTGGTGCTGAGTGGGGAGGGTTTGATCATCCTAATGCCTTGATGCTGTAACTGGGTTTTCAGGTTTTGAGGTGAGGATTCAAGTTGGTGCTTTTTTGTTAGCAGGCGCAGTGCTAGAGATGCAGCTCTCTAACTAGCAGCCAGTTGCTAGGAAAGCACAAATATAATACAGAAGTGAGTAATTTGATTCATGCCAGCACAAGTGTGTAATCGGGCAGGTTTCTGTGGTACCTGTACGTGTATATCAAAAATTTGTTTGGGTGTATATCAGCACAAAGTTATACCAAGTGTGTGTCATATAGATCAGCAGAAATAGTGTGTCATAACCATTAGACACCCAACCCAAACCACACAGGGGACTATTTACTGCTCAGGAAATGGGAATTGTAACCCCTGCTTACACATGCTCGTTTATAGCTGCATCTTGTTCTTTATCTTAGATGCTATAGTGGAAATCCACAAGGAAATACTACTTTTGAATTCACAAAAGTTTTATTCAGCAAGGAATCAATTCACACTCTCTAGAGCCACATCAAGATGCCTAGTGGTGAGCCTTCAACTAAATTGTGAGTGAGGAAATAGTTCTGTAGGGATAAAATACTCTGTGTCATAACACACGGGTAGAAAGTACTGGGTTAAGGAGTGTGACCTGTACAAGTTTTATTCTTTTTTAAGCATTTGATTTAACATGTAGAGTTTTTAGGTGCAATGTTGTATTTCTGAGAGATGCTTTGAAGAGCAACAGCAGTCATATTACCATCTATATACTAAAGGCTTTGATTTGCAATGCTTGCTCTAGTTGCAAATAACACATTTGAGCTAAATGTAAATGCCTCACAGGTGTTGTTTCCACTTTCCAAGTTCCTGATTTGCTTTATGAATGTTTTTCCCTATGAGGATTATGAGTTGGTTAATCATCTATGCATGTGGTTTCTGTTGACTGGAGAGGATGGGAAGAGACATTAATAAATAAAACTAGAGCTGTGCAGATCTCCAAATTCCTTAGGTTGCAGCTGAAAACACCTGTTGGACAGGCAATTGGGATTATTGTATTGCATATGAAGAAGAAAACTGTAGAGCAGAAGTGAGGAGGTGGGTTGGACTTTTAGCATATATAATATGCCTTTATGGAGGCTGGTAAATAACTTAACTGAAATAAATGTCTTGGCTCAATCCATCTGAATCCATTCATCTTAATTTAAAATGAGGAAATGAATAGTGCCAAACATACAGCTACTTTTATGACAAACTTAGGTGTTCATTGGTTTTGGTTCTTTTTTTTTTTTCTTAACAGGAAAGTTAGAGAAGTGATTACCACAGAAGCATGTAAATTATTAATTTCCTGTCCATTTTATTTTGTAAGCGGCATAAAAATTGACCTAAGGAAACAATACACAGTGTAGCATGAGAGGGAAATTAAAAATTAAACTCTTTGCCAGAATTCTGTCAATATTGTGCTACACTCACTAAATTCAGACTTTCCTTTAAATTTAGTTTTTACTATTTTTGCAAAGTAAGTACACCAAGTTATGTCTGCAACACAGATTGTTGATTGTTTTCTAGCAGAATGAAGCTGACTGTGCAGGTCTTGAAACTGGAACCTGTGCAGCTGCATAGTGTAATAGTGTTGTACTTGACAAAAGTAGCTCTTCTCAGAGGTGAATTTTAGGGTGCAGTTCAGCATTAGGGTGATTCCTATCTCATCTCCCTACTCAGCCACAAGCTCCTGCTGCTCTTCTTGTGCCAGATCTGGTTTCTCTGGTTTCAGAGCCCTTTGGGTTTCAACAATTCTTCCTGGTGGATAAGGAACATGCCTATAGAGTTGTGTGAGGGAGCCACAGGCATCCATAGCAGCCTGTCTGGGGGACAGGGAACTACTGTGTCTGTCATCAGCAATTTTGCCTTACCCGTGATGCCAAGCAGCTTCCTTGTTAGCTTGATTCCACCAGTAGAATTATTTTTCTACACTTTGTGGGCATTTCAGTTTGGCCCTCACTGCACAGGCCTGGGCCTCTGCTCCCACAGTTCTGCCACCTCATTTGAAATAATGAAGTTTAATGAACTTGTCATGTGTATTGCAGTTCATGTGCTACTAGAGGAAGTGTGGGGTCTGAAATGGTCTATTTTTCCACATTAGAAACTAAATAGTATAAATGAATAGAAGGTCGAAATCAAATTAATTTAATTCTGGTATTTTTTTCAGAGGGTGTAATTAAGAGAGACTTGAGCAATAAATCAAGTCTTTACCATCGTTTATTAAATGGGTTTGAGTCAGCAACCTGCAACACAGTTGGGAACAAGTGGAAAAGCTCACCATTGTCTGTAATAATAATGTATTTTGACTGGATTGCATTCTTCACAGAGTGTCTTTTTAATAACAGCATTATGGAATAAGTAGCTGTACTATTAAAAAAAAAATCTAACTACTTCCAATAAGAGGAACATTTTTCTAAAATGGAAACAGAGAGCCTGCATTATGCGAGAGTTGAACTCTCTTGTTTACAGATAAGGTACTGGGTTAAACTTTCTCTGCTTTGAGAAAATGGTATTGTTTAATATTTGCTAGAAATAGATTTTGTTGTTGTTATTCAGATATGGAGTTAGGTATGCAAAGTGAAAGATACCCAAAATTCTTTTGAAATTTTTCACCTCACAAGTCTCCTTGGTCCTAGAAGAAGACAGACCCAATGTGTTCTATCTATGTAATCAATGTTGGACTCGTGGCACAGCTTCAAAGGCTTTATGTGGCTTCCAATCTCTAAAAGTGCAACCTGCTTTTAAAGAGAAAATCCAAAGATGTAATTAAATTACATAACCATTTTGGCATGGTTGACTCATTGTAAGGTGTGCTGTGTAGGAGTGTGCAGCTACTTAGCTGACTATTTTATTTTGCAGTGAATAGGCTTGAAAAGGTGTAAATCTAGTGCATAATTGGAACTTGTTTGCATTGCAGCTTGCCCAGAGTTTGGGCAACAAAATGGGCCTGAAACTTCAGTAGTGTTGAAATTGGTAAATATATATTTTTAAACTGAATTTGGTGGTTTCAGTTGAATTTTCAAGAAAGTTTCTGGGACAACCAGAAGGATTCAGACTACTTGGTAGGGTTGTGTTCAGCTGGGTGCCTCATTCTGGGAATGAAAAGATAAATCAGTCTCTGTCCAGGCATTTGCTGATCTCACTGATACCCAAAGCTCTATTTGGGATTTTTACGTGCCCTATGTAGGGATGATTGCTTCTGTCCCTTAAAGGTTGGGCTGGACTCATCAGATCACTTTGCCATCAACCAGTAGTCTTAATGCTAAAGGTTGTTAAGCCTCAATACAAAGATACAATGAGAAACTCAAAGTCCAGGTGTCCCAGGGTGGGAAGTGCCCAGCTGTGCAAAGCCTTCCCCTCTTGATGCCTTTGGTAGGCTCTGGATTGAGTCTTAATGGTGCCAAAAATTAAATCTTGAATCTTGACAGGTATTTACAGGCTGGTAGCCATTAGGTTTCTTTAGAATTACTGGAGCTTTTCTGAAAGTAAACCTGTAATAATATAATAAATAAAAAAATATTGCTGGTAATGCAGCAGGCAGCCATGTCAAAGCACAAACCTGGAGTAAGGGGTCAGCTTTTTCTCCCCTTGATTTTATTTTTTTTTTTTTTTTCCCGGAGAGAGATGCCTTCTAGCAACAGAAAGAAGTGCAGGTGTACAGTATCATAATTACATTTAGCAAGATTTGCATATTGAATGACCAGGTATGGGAAGCAAAAAAAAAAATAAAAAATACAACAACCTAAAAATCTCCAACAAATATATGTCTAAATATATACATGTTTTTATAAAAAGGAAGACATTTTTATTAAGGTATAGAGGCTACAATTTAAAAAAAATCTCCTTAGTCCTTATTTGTTCTTTCATTTTCAGTGAATTAAGCTCCCATATTGCAGCTTTATTTTCTTCCCAAACAGAGCAAAAAGTTCAGGATCAGGCATAACTCAAGAAGGCAGGGATGACACTGAGCCAGAGCTTAGTTCTGCCTTATTCATAATAGAGCTGACAGTTAAGAACAAATCTACAGAATGTAATTGCAAATCCTTTAACCAAGCAGCAAGCTGAACCTCTGCAATGGAATTGGCACCTACATCTAAGTTAAAGCATTAGTTTAAGTTCTTAGAAAGCAAATTAGGAAGCTAACTAGATCCGTAATTGCAACAGAGATTGTAATGAACAGAGAGCTGGACTTAGGAATGTTTTAATTTTATTTTATTCAATAGTAAGCAATATGTGAATTTGCAAGTATGGTTTATGTTTATGTAAGTGAATACTCAACATATTCACACCTTGAACGCTTGCATGTCTTCCCTATTTGTACAGCTACAATAGCAGGGAGCTCCAGTCACACAGAAGATGCAAGACAGGCAGAAAGGAAATGAGCTTCCTTGACTTCTTCCAATAGACATAAAAACCAAAAGGAGACAGACAGTAAGGACGGAGAAAATAGAGACAAAACTAAGCAATAATAACCTAATATACAGAATAAAATAAGAATGTGGGTCTATGAAGCTTTCGTTGATTTTTCTTAATTTCTGCTTCTTTAATACTTGGAAATATGTTAATTAACTTAAAATAGCAATTACATTATTTAAATTTATTATTCAAGTTAAATATATTTTTCCAGTTATGTAGCATGTAATTATCTTCTCATACTTTATGCTCTCTCTTGCTTTCCAAGATCTCTTGTGAAGGACAGAAAACCCATCTGTAATCTGACAGTTATTAAGAGAATAATAATTCCTGAAGAGATTTAAGGGCATGAATCTGGTATCACTATCAGGGGGGAAAAATTAACCATGGTAAAAGTTCACTTAACAGGTAGATATCTGTTTTTCAAATAATGTCACAAAGCCAAAATGTTTTGAAATGAAGTTAGCAAAAAAAAGCAGGAATATGACTTGGTTGGTTTGACCATGTTCTCAGTCAGAGCTGACCAATGCCAAACTACTCATGAACCAGATTTTAAAGTAGGGTTCAGCTTTATTCAATTTTGCAAATGATTAGGAAGAAAATGTATAATTTCTTTCCTAAAAATAAATAATTGTGAATGACCCAAGGAATGGGCAGAATGGGCTTGGATTAGGGCCTGGCTGCTTTTGTGCTCCCAAGCACAAATAGTTTTGGTACTTCTGAATGTAAACAGGTGCTTCACAAAATGAAGAGTCTACCCTGGGCAAAGCGGGGGAGAACAGTCTCCCAGGCAGGTCCTCAGTAATGGATATAGGTGGACAAGAGTTTGATACAGGATTTTACTCTGGTGTCATGGCAATAAAAGTGACAATTCATGATGTGAGAACAAAGAGTAACTTAGGGACTTGGGGTTTGGCTTTGATTTAACTTTCATCAAGTCTAATGGTAAGACCACCATGAGAATGTTGCGTAAATCTGTTATGACAGCATTTAAAATTATTGTCAAAAATTGGAATGGAGACAGATGAGAGTAGCCAGTAGAAGTGATTTTAGGTTAGAGAAAGCATTAAACTACATAAAACTCAGTTTGTTCAGTTTTTCAAAGAATATTGTTGGATTGCATGACTCTTGTGTGATAGTACTTTAAGGCTCAGCAAATACATACACCAACAGAACCACTTTAAAGCAAGAAGAGTCTAAATATGAACTGGTGCACAAAAACTGACAAGAAAAAATAGATTCTTACTTGCCTGATTGTCTTTACCTTTTACATATAAGTTGAATATGTTTTTTCCTGCAATTTTGGACAGTTGATATGAAGAGAGGAGTGAAGCTGAAGGCTGAGAGGCACAAGCAGATTGGTTAAATGGCCAAATGATCTCTTCTGGCCTGAACTCTGGCTGTTCAATTTTTACAAAGCGAAAGAGCAGTTTGGGTCACTTGCTATATCAGTGCATGGGAGCACACAGACTGTAATTCAGGAATAAATGTTTCTGAAACTGTACTAAAAGACATTTGGAGCATAATTTGTGAACATGGCAAATCTTACTCTGCACTGTTTCTGGCCTGTTTCTGAACTGCATTCTTGTGTGGAGACACAGCTTGTTGTGATGGAGTTTGAGCCATCACTGTCATTTTTAGCATGGCCCTGATCAGTTCTGACCACGTCAGATCTAAATAACCCAGTTCCTAGGGCAGAGCTGTTTCATTAATCATAGCCGCCATTAACAGCAGAGCTGCACTTCAGAATAATGAGGGTGGCAGAGGATTTTCATTAAAATACCCTGAGCAGAGAAGGTGTGAGAAAGACTGGGAGAATTCAGTCCTGGGCTACTTTCTAAATTAATATTCTTAATTCACTTTTTGCTTTGTAGCAAACATTTCTTTCGTGGCCAACAGTCTAGTGCCTCACTTTTGGAGGCATTCTAGTCAGGTTTCTTAATTAATCTTTTCTGCATAAATCCTCTCTCAGAATAATTTATGGTTTTATTTCAGCTTTCTTAGACTTTTTAGTGTTAAAAAGTCTATGTTATCTATGATAGCCATTCCTAGCCTAGTCCATTCAATTATAAATCTTTCTGAGAAGAAATGTCACTGAAGAGAATGATATTCTGAATACTGATGGTATCAGCGAGGTGCAATCTGACATTTGAATTTGAAAAACACCTTCTCTAACAGTTAACCAAGTGGATGTCTGCATGTTTAATTTCCTTTGCAAAACTACTGATGGGCTTTTGAAATTTTTCATTAGCTCTAATGGGTGAACTGTGCTCTTTTTTTCCCCCTTTGTGTACAACATAAGGATTTAAATTTATGGCTCTACTGCAAGTTTGTGATAAGTACCTAGACTGTTCTGATGATGAGAGTTACTTCAATTTGCTATTTAAATTAGTGAGAGCTGAGTAGGGAGTGAGATATGGAAAGAGAGCCTCTAAGTTTGTAAGGTTTGGTGCAATGCTTATTGAAGCTGAAATCTACCCAAAGCACTATGAAGCAACTCGGTGTATTTGGGGGACTGGTTTGTTGTCTGCTTTGGCCCAAAGAAGAATTGTGGTCAGTATGTTCGTGTCAGCACACAGGAGCTCAAAGGATGAAGTCAGAGAAAGAGACGTGGAGGGGATTCATCAGCCCTAACCTTAGATATTTGCAGCTTGGATGTCAATCTCTGAGGTCGTTGTCCAAATGTTGCTGCATAGTTGAGAGTAAAATAGGCATTTTCAGGCGATAACCGATCTAACATGCTTTAGATCTTTTCTGTAAGAGAAGATAAATTGTCCCCTTGACTACAGTTCTGTGAATGAAGTGGATATGATGACTAGGTCTGCCCTATACATGAGACCTGCTTTTAACCAAGTGAATCCCATCCAAGCTGTCTTGGATAATGGCCAATGTCTGGTGCTGGCGAGCGAAACAAAAGATCTGGCAGGTTACAAAGTACCTAATGCTGTCAGCGCTCCCCAGGATAACTGCTGTCTCCTTCCTTTGATTGTCTGAAAGGGAAATCGAAAACCTACCTCCTGTGAAGGAAACTTGCTCTAATTAGGTAAAGCAAGTACCAGTCATGTCGGTCAAGTGAACAACAAAACACAGTATAACCTTGGCCGTGGAATCTGACACCACTTGCAACCAGGGAGAGCAGACCTTTGCTGGCACCGGTATCTGATGCCTTGCACCCTTCCCTTCTCAAACCATGGTTGATTGAACATGCCAACAGGTTAAAAAGTGTCAGCAGGAATGCCCACAAGAACAGTCTGAGACTGTATTAACTCCTAGGGGCAGCACAATAATTACTGATCTACAGACTGCACAGAGCCAAGACTTCCCCTTTTGCTAAAGCCATTGTATAGAAAAGGAGAAAGATTTTCAGAGCTGGAAAAAGAAGACAAGGGAACAGGATTGTACCCTCATGGTTATACTGTGATTGAGTCCTGTTTCCAAGATTATGTCAAATTTTCACTGAATAGCTACTCAATGTACAATACATTAACCATCTTAGGAGCAGAAACTGGAAGTGATAATTGTGCTCTCTCCTTAGCAATATCCTATTAGGGTGCAGAGTCGTGCTTTTCCTCTTGCTCTCTTACTGACTCCATGCAGCTTTTCTATTCATTGGCATGGCTTCAGCAAAAAGGAGAGTTGTCCCAACCCCCCCTTAAAGTCTAATAGCCTGGGACTATCCTGTGGTATGGCAGATCAGCGAGTGAACCATCTTCAGACCGAAGAAGGTAGATTTCTCATTTCCTGGGCACAAGTGCCACTCAGTAGGTTGTATATGTGAGTATATTATATATATTATTATATATGTATGCCTTAAATGTGACTCCTTCATAGGTCTTCCTAGCCAAGAGCTGATTTTAAGACAGATACTGAATATACCCTTGCTGTGTGTATTTGGATCCAGCTGGTGCTCTCAGCACACTGAGTGCACTGGACTCCTGCCTTGTTCAGAGGCAGTTCCAGTTTGTCACCAAGAATGATTTCAGTGGGGACCATATTTTCTCAATGTAGAAAAATACAGGGCTTTACTGGTGTTTTCTGGGCATTAGCTGGAATTTCAATTGCAGTCTGGCTCCCAGTGGCTTCAGATTGAGGATTTACACTTGCACACAGAAGCAGAACTGCAAGCACTTGTGGAGTCACCAGGTCAATGAGGGTGATACTTGAGCTGCCTCTACATAAAGGTGTATGGTGTGGTTTTAGTTACCTGGCTATTCCTACTGGGGGATGTTGTGATTCCTTCCCTGCCAAGATAGACTAAAGAAATATCATGCCTTTTTCTGAGCACGCCCATGGGATGTGACTGGCTTGGGCATTGCTGGTACGTTGGGAGTCACTGTTGTGTTTTTGGGTCTTAAACTCTCTGCAGCCTTTTGAAGGGTTTGTTTTCATATCACAGATTTGGGCTGGAGAGAAGAGTTTCAAATCCATGGGGAGAATACTGCAAATAAAGTGAAAGACTGATTTGTAGTATTGATTTTTTTACTGAATGCAGGTTGGAACAATGTAAAAATGAAGTAATCCCTCTAAGAATGAATGGCTTGGACTGTGTGGGGCTGAACTTTATTTACACCGGGTTTGTCAATATCTTTTGCAATGTTTTTTGTGCTTTTATATAAATACAACTGGATTTTTTTTTTCCCTGCTGCTATGTCCTTCCTCGCACACAAGTGCACAATCCAGCAGGTGGTATTTTTGATGTGAACTATGTAAAGCTGGAGAAGGAAATATATTTTCCTTTTAGTGCCAACACACAATATGTCTATTAGGTTTTTACTTGTTCCCAGTTGACTGTTACGGGTCTAAAGTAAGTCTGAGGAGGTTTGATGATGGAGCAAGGAGCTGTGTTCACATACCATGCTAAAATTTATTCCCAAGTAGAGCAGTACTTTATTTTAGGATTGCACAACAGACTCATTTGAGTACTGGTGAACGTTTATATCTGATTCAAGAGTCTTTCTTAGGATTAAGTAAAGGGCAGCAATTAAGACACCTTGTAGCACATTTGTTTAGGAATCATTGGGCTTTATCATCACTAAATACATTGACATCAGTATTGTGGGAATTGCAACTACTTGTAAGTGGGTTTGTTGAAAATTTGTTGTGCAAATACTGAAACATTTTGTGGAAAGTTGCTTGATATTTCTGGCTAGCCTGAATCATTTTATATTTTGAAAGTGTCTGGATTTAACCTTAAATACTCCAACAGTTGTCTGTAGAACTTGCAGTCATAACTGTCCATAGGTGTTTACCACAGTGTTAACCAAAGATTCTCTTTATTTTTAATATTTTCCTTCCTTCAGCTACATTCTCCCTTCCTTTTTCAGAGCCCATGAGGTACTATTTCTCATACTGTTGCTGTGGTTCATATAATGCTATAAAACATTTCCCTTTGTCTTACCACCAGTAATTACTAGAATGTCAGAGTCCATTAAGTTCTTAGTTTATCGATTTAAATGAATGAAGTCTACTTTGTATTTTAAGGTGGGACTTTAGTTTCAGTTTAGTTTTTTCACAGTACTTTGTACATTAGAAGTGTTCCTCCATCAGTGGTCGGAAAACACCTAAGAAGATGTTTATTTCATGGAGGCCCAAATCCCTGCTAACCACTCCCCTGGAAGTTCTGAAAGCTTTCTGGGGCAAGTCCAAGCAGAAGAAAAGTGAGCTCTACCACTAGTCTTCTAGCAAGAATCTGCTTCTTTGCCACATAAACACAAGAATTGTCTTGCCTTTGAAATGGAGAAGTAAAGCACTAATAGCCCTCTCAATGAGAAACCCCCAAACTCTTACTGGAACAATTCCATTAAATCTTGCTTAGCACCGTACTGGGATCTGCTCAGAAACCTCTGCTGCATCATGTTTGAAAAAAATGACTTCCAGTCAATATTTAGGCATTGCATTTCTTCTTTCATTTGCTGTGGTTGATGATGTTTTGGCTTGTAAACCACCTGAGGATATGGCTTTGAAGCCCCTGGACACGAAACCACAATATTCCACTTGGGACTTGAGTTATGAGGCCAGGCGAAGCCACAAAAGGTGGTGGATAGGATAAGTGCCAGGATCAGACAGGGCTAGCTCTTGTACCTCAGGGATTTCAGGTGACCATACACCTTTAGAAGGTGAATGTAAGAAGTCATAGGTGATATTCACCTGACAATGAAGATCAATGGCTGTTCATCCACCTGCAGTTTGGTGACAGTTGTCATCTCAGCCAACACTGGAACCAGGAGCTGGTTTCTTGACACCTTGCTATTGCATTTGAAAAGCCAGTGTGTTTGTCTGGTTGTAATAAATTTGCATCATTTTGCAGATATTTTACACAAGAAATGAGGGAAATCTCTTAGTTTACTAAATTACAGTAAGCAGTTGAACTATGTGCTCAATAGCCAAGACTCTGTTTCTACGTGCTTCTACATGCCGTGGGAATGTCTCTCAGATCTTGAGCTATATCCACGTATTAATTCAATTTCTTGCTCTTTGAATTTCACATGAGCTTAATGTAGTTACATGTTAACTGAAAATATATTGCCAAGTTATATTAAGTTACAATGGGGGCAGTTAAATTATGAGTTGAGTTCCTCTTGTTAAAGGTGGTCAGAACATCTCTTCTGACACCCCTCACTCCCATATTTTCCATCAGGCTAATTATATTACAAAGAAGGGTTTTCTGTTTTCTGCTAAATGGTGCTCCATTAAAAAAGCTACTGACTCTGTTGTCAAACAGCAGAAAGAAAAAAGCCAGAAGTGGCTGCTGCTGTTGATTGATATGACCGTATTAGAGTCATGCTGCATAGGAATGTTTGATGGAAAAAATGTTGTTAGACAGTGGTTCAGTATGGCCTTGTTTACATTTTTGAGAAATTTTATCCAGATAGCTGAAAAAAAAATGAAAATTCATATGAAAGAATAAAAAAATTCTAGGCCAACTGATGTATTCTCTCAAAAGTGGGCCACTTCTAGAAAACATTTAATTTGGCATTGTTTGACTTTTGCATCTCACAGTCAGACTTTGCTTAGTCTGCTTGTCATCAGTAATGGACCACTGCAGTTTGCAATTTTTTTTCATTCTAAATTTCTTTTTTTTTGCCTTAGCTAGTGTATCAATATGGGCACAAATGAGTTATTACCTTGTATTACCCTTAAGATCTCAGAATGTGTGCATATATCTTTGCTGATATTATCAACTTGTCAAATGTGCAAAGACTGCCCGCTATGATCACTGTTATTAATAAAGACCATAATATGATATTGTATGGATAAACAGACACACTTTCCAAAGGGAAACTATTAATTGACATTCAACATCCAGTACTTCAGTTACATGATGTATTTGCTGATTGCCAGCTTTTACATATTGACATACATTTTTATTTAACTTTACCTGGAAATGTCAGGAGGAGAGTTTAGGGAAAACAGAAGAGAGATGTTAATTAATATTGCTCACTGTGGGATGCAAGCATTTTTTCAGTTTCAAATTAGAGCAGTGCTCACTCAGGCATTCACTGCTAATATGTTATAATTAAGGACTTGTAGAGCAAGGAAAAGTTAATGGACAGCATCTCTAATAACGGTGCTGTACTTCACTCCTGAGTTGCATTACAGCACAGGGAATCAATATGGCCCCACAGCTCATCTATCATTTGCCTTTGCTTCAGGCTGCTCTGTGTGTGTGTGTGTGTGCTAATATAAGGGTGTGTGGTTAAAAGTCACCAAAGCCAGAAATTAGGAAAGGTTTAGAAATTTCCTATGTATGTACAGATATTAAATAATCAAAAGGGGCCTTTAGAATTCTAGATATGTGCTTGTGTTTGTTATTTTGATGTGATAAGAAATTTAGCACATTTATAAACCTTTTGTCATATCCACAAGACTAAATATTTTCTCTGCAAAAGCCTTTATCTCTTAAAGAATCCCATGCATTGTCATTCTATAGGTAGGCAGGTGGAAGGAGTACTGGTTGTAGAAACTAAAGATAAAGATTCTTCTGATAAGCAGGTGCGTTCATGTTCTGCTTGTATGGTGGATCTGAGGATGGCATTGCTGCTACAAAGGTGGGAAAGTAAGTCTTGTGATTGAGTTTGAGTTACCAAGTGAGCATCTGAAATTGCTGCTTCCAGATGGCTACTAGCTGCTCCTCCATCTACTTGTGAAAAGAGATTGTCAGACCTTGTTTTGGTGATGATTCATCCCTGACTGATAGTTTTACATAATTATATGATTCTCTGCCTAACATGAACCTGACATTTTTGTGTTGCGGAATAAAAAAGTCTTTCACAAAAATAAATATTATAAGCTTGCAGTTTAATTCCCATCCAAGGATTTCCAGATATTTTACCATTTTAAATACCTTAGGACTCTTAAAAATAACTCTTTAAATGAAAAAAAAAAAAAAAAAAAGGCGGGCCTTAGGTAAGACCTCTGAGGCTGGTAAGAGTTTGAGCCAACCATACAGACTGAAATTTGAAATTTGTTGATTCCTGATATGTAGTATTACAGCAATTCACAGAAAATGTAACATTAAAAAACAAAAATGAAAACCCACAGAATATAAATGGGCCAAGTAAATTTGCTATAAAGCCAGTTTATAGAGCTTTCATTTCTAAAGATCACTTTTATGAATATATAAAATGAACATTAATGTTGACTCATGTAGGTAATCCTTACAATTCCTAAATTTCTCATCAGGAAGTGTTATTCAAGATGACTCTCCTATATCTTATACAGTTGATTATTTCTACCTAGGTACAGGTATAACACCTCACATTTCTCCTCAATAAATTTTGTCCTTTTATTTGACAAGATTATTTTAATTCTAATCTTGTTCTCTAGAAGCTTGAAAGAAGCTGCAGGCTGTGTCTTGTGTGCAGACAAACATTGCATTTGATCAGCATTCACTAGGTTCTGTCATCTAAATGATTAATGAAATTACTAAATAAATATTACTAGACCCAGGACAGGCCCCCTTCACAATCCTACTTGATACATCCCTCTCTGCCATCCTGTTTTGACATTTATCCATTTCTAGGTCTAAATACGTTTTTCAGAATAATTTTACCCATTTTAAAGGTGATTCATTTAGACTTGCTAATGAAAGTGTCATGTGAGATGGTGCCAAAAGCCCTGCTAAGGTGAAAATAAGACATCTACTGATCTTTCCCTTCACACAAGGGCTCTTATCCTGTCATGGAAAAAAACAGCTTGATTCAGCAGTCTGTTATTTAAAAATGCGTGTTGACAATACTTATGTAATTTTTCCTGTCTTCTGGGTGCTTTTTATTTGCTGCAATGTTTTTCTGGAACTTCAGTTTAAACCAAATAGTCTATATTTTCTAAAACTTACAATTTTCTCTCATTCTAAAGAGAGGTATTTTGATTTACTTTTCTCAACCTTCTTGAGCCACACTTCTTTCCCATGAGTCCTCTTAAGTACTAAGTGCTCTAAATTTCCTTCAGTGTGCTTTCTAACAATTAATTTCATCAGGCCTGTGATTTGAAATGTAGAATTTGGTTAAATGCTCACTTCCCTCATTTTAGCTTCCATTTTCTTCTTTTTTTTCCTGGTGTTTAGCGATTAATTGCCTGATCACACTTCTCCTAATAAAAAAACTAAGCTCAAGTAGTTTGAATGTTTTCTCATGGCCATCTCTTGGTAATTCTCCTGAGTAACATTCACTTCTTGTTTTCAATGAAATTATTTTTGTGGGGAAAAAGTCCCAGAGAAATCCATACATTGCCTAATAATTTAAAAACAATCCATTTATTTTCCATACAGTATAACTATGATTCACTATTTGTGAACCAACAGCGGGATTTCATTACTTTATCTTTATTCCATCTTTTTCCCCACAGAAATTTGCACAAAATATTCTCAAAGTCTACAGGGGTAATTTTTGTCTTGGTATTGTTTGGGCTGGAAGGGAACCTTCAAAACTGATCCAGCCCAACCCCCCTGCAAAAAGCAGGGACATCTTCAATTAGATCAGGCTACTCAGAGCCCCGTCCAACCCGACCTTGGATGTTTCCAGGGATGGGGCATCCACCACGTCTCTGAGCAACCTTTGCCCATATTTCATCACCCTCATTGTAAAAGGTTTCTTTCTTACACCTAGTCTAAATCTACCCTTACCGTTACCTCCTGCTGCTTTTCGCTACTATTATGTATGAGGGAACCCAAGGTGATCTACCAACCATAGAAAGAGAAACTGGGAAGGATTAAACCATCCATTTTATGACTCTTTTCATACTATTTCTGTGTCTTTGTAGCATGTCCTTTTTACCTCTTCCTTTATGTTATATGCTACCCTTTCATCTTTCTGACTTCTGTCCCATTGTGTTCTTGCTATTTTTATATTCTTACTTGACTTCTAAAGTGATTTATTTTGAAGAGCTTGTGATTTATCTACTCTAGCCACAGTGAAATTAGTCTTTCCAGAATCCAGTCCTTACTGGAATTCTCGTAGGAACAATTCATGACCTTTGCCATTTTGCCACCTCTTGCATCCGTAGCTCCTTTAACAGGTCTTGAAAAGACCTGTCAGAACAATCTACTGCGGGTGTTTATTGCTTTCACATGCTTTTATATAAATAAATAGCTCCAAGTTCCCTGCTGCATTCTGCTTCCAGTTAGCATTTGGTAGTTCTCTTATAGTTTGTACTTAATGTTCTTGTATTTTTTTTCTTTTTTTTTTTTTGTGTAATTGATGATAAAGCAGTACAGACCTATAAAATGCTGTTTAGTAGTGCACATGAACATACAAATATATGCCTAGAGAAATGTGTATGTCTACAAAGCACAAACAAACTGCAATGAGAATGTTGATTTGGCTTCGTTTTGCACTGAGAATTGGCAAAGGTTGGTACCTGCTTCACAACACTAATGGTGTTACTTGAAGACTCTGTATTTTCTTGATGTCTAGTCAAGTTTTATCATTTGTGATGAATTTAAAGAGTGAAACACTAAGCCAGTGTCTTTTAATAACCCGTTTTGTTGTAGAAAAGGTTGTATGCTGATGCTTTGCCTTCCTCTGAGCGTTTTGCTTTGCATTTTCCATACAATTTCTATACAGGTGAGTAATGTATAAACTTCTTTGACAGTAAAAACCGAGATTCTTGTCTTGAAATGTTGCAGGACTTTGTGGTTTGAGAGCACCAATGTATTTTGACATGTCTGGTAAAAATTATATGTTTCAATCAGTTTTCTAATCTGGGCAGACTTACATAACAAATAGCATGCTTTTATTAAAAACAGTAACTAGTCTCAATTACATGATACAAATTTTACCTTTATCTCCAAATCACCCTATACTACTACATAATTTCTGCCCCAACCAGGTATAGTAGCACCACTCTGCTTCTGCCATTTTGACATCTGTTATTGCTTTTTGTGGCAAGAATCACAGAACTTCAGTTGTTGATTAGTGCAGACGAAATCAGGAAAAAAAAATCTAAGCCATTTGTATTTAAAAACCATTAATATAGGAAAGTTGGATGACTATAGGTCTCTTGCAGCTATCATGAAACTTCTAAGAATGGATGGATTGAATATCACACAAAAATGATACTGTGGTAAAGATTACTAGTTGACATTTTTCAAAATCAAAGCTTCCAGAAATGTGTGGTCAATATTTTAAATTATCAAATATGGCTAAACATAATGTTCTTTAGGAAAGAGTTGTTTTTCCAGAAGTTTCAGGATCTTCCACATGTCAACATTTAACTTTTGCTTTTTTGTGCCTCGAAGTCCCTACCCCAGCAGGACTGGCAACAGTGGGGAAAGTCCGTTGTGTGCACACAGGCTTTTTGGAAACATTTAGAGGAATCAGCACTTACACTACAGAAGTGGTGGAAAGCTCAGCCTCGAGTAATTTGCTCCTTTAAGCTGATTTTTAACAGAAGCTCTGTGGTTTCACGTCAGACACAGCTCGGTGCTTTTTTCCCAAGCATCCTTCATGGGGTAAAAAGAGAGGGATTAAGAGAAGTTCAGGAGTTCCCTAGAAGCTGTAAAGGGCTTTGTTCAATTTGAGTTCTTTCTGCAGTGCAGTCACTACCTTTCTCTACAATAAACTTATTTATCTGTACCTGTCTTAATGCTTTTGGTCAAAGTAGAATTGTGTAATTCACTAACGAAAAATTCCACCTACTATCTATGTTTCTCCCTAAACATCTAGCAAATGTCATTGAGGGTGCTGAAGCTGCTAAACATCATTACTGCATTTCATGTTTTTTCTTCTCTGGGTAAAAGGAAACACCTTAAGGATTCCATTTTCTTCCTACTCTTCTAGTGACACACAGAAGAGAAAATTGAAAAAAAAAAGTAATTTAAATAAGGAGGGCAGGGACTTGATTCTAATTTCCATTGCTACTGCTTACCTATGGTATTTCTATTCATATAATCCCTGTGCATTAGCATTTGGATTTATACATGTATCCTCAGCATCAGCTGCCAATTGCCCTGTTTGTATAAATAAATGGATTTTTGCTGCAGCAAAGCCTCTTTTGGCTCCCTCACCTTATTTTTTTGCTGTTTTGAAGTTGAACACATTTCTGAGGTACCAGATGGCCAGGTATTAAATGCATAAAGTGCATTATTTTCCCTTCCCTCCCTGCAGCAGTCTGTTTCTGTCTAGCTATGCAAATAGGAGTGGTTGAGATTAAAAGCAGAAGTTGGAACTGATATAAACCCCAATAAAATCAGGTGGCATTGAATATGTCTGAAAAGTAAGCAACTTTTAGAATTCTTAAGCTGCTTAGAATAGTGTTAAATAAAATTTCTGGCTGAAGAGACCATTTATTCATTGTGTGTTTCATGCTGACTTCTGGGAGAGGGCAGCTTGGAAGGAAAGCTCTTCTTTAGTTGGCAATAACATCTGTTAAAAACAAGCTGGAGTGGTTCAAAGTTAATGTGATAGAAATAATTATCAACTGTTAATGAGTTGGGGTGAATTTTAGCATCAGAGTGAAGAATATGTAGAGAGTTCAAATAGTTAACCATGGTGTTGAGAACATGATCCGGTAAAGCCACAGTGAGAAGTTGTTATTCCCTTATGGGGGTTTAAAACCCCGTGAAATGCAGATGAAATTTAAACTCCTCACTGCTCATTTTACCCTCACCTTATCTGAATGGCAGACAAATGTGTCTGTGGGTATAGGTAACTTATGGATTTCTGGTGTTTTATAAATTCTCAAACAAAAAGTAATAGAGTTTGTGCAGACACATTTTAACTAAGCCATTCTCAGTAGGCAAAGTCGCTTTGCCAGGTAGTTCTTATCTTTTGCTTCATTGGTTTAAAGTTGTACATTTCATTTGAGCTCTTAAGATTTTGCAAGTAAGACAATGTGCTGTAGGAAGAAAAATGAGTTTAATAACTTTGAGACTTTTAAGATACCTTGATACTTTATAAGAAAATATGAGATATGCTGTTTTATGACTTTATATATCCAAATGCCTGCGGTAAATTTCCCAGCTTTATGGATATTATTGGTTTTCAAAGTATTTGAGAAAATCTCTTGGAAAAACTCCTGTGAAGTATGGGGCTTGCTTTATACAGAGATTGTGGTATACAGGACTACTGAAATTACTTGTGGCCTTGCCTGTCATTCATTAGTGAGTGCAGCAGCAGCAGCATTAATCAAAAGGTACTCATTGGAGAATTTTCATCTCTAGCATACTGCCCCCATAACTCTTCCTGTGCTTTTCCCAGTGTCAGCAAGATCTGACATTTTTAGAGCAGATGTGTAATTTCTGTAAATATTTGTTACTCACTTTACAAGGCATATATATCACACAGGAGATGCTGTGATATTCAGGTTTTAACATGTACAACGTTTTATGGTTCAGGGGGCTTGACCTCAATTTATTTTCAAAATAAGTTTTTGAATAGCAGCACAGAAGCTTTATAATACAACATACTTAAGTCTCCCATACTAAGTTACATTGGTGATCTGACATAAAAATAGCAAACAATACATTTTAGTTCATGAGAATTACACTGTGGAAATACTGGAGCACAACATCTTGAATTAGATTGATGCATAAAGCCTACAGATTTCAGCAAAGTCAAAATATCACCTGCTGTCTCTCTCACCCTGCCATGCCCGGCTGTGACACCTCAAGCATCATTGTCTTTTTTGAATCCTGCTCCTGATGAGAATGTGACCAGGCTGATGGTTTATTGCTTCCCATCCTAGGTGTTTGTTCCAGCACCTCATCTCTGCACACCAAAGCATGTGACAGAGTTCCATTCCTGTTTTCTGACAAAAGTAGGTCAAGAGTAGGTATGTCCCTGTTGTCATCCAAGGTTTGCACTGATGGAAGGAAATATCTTAGCACCTCTCTGATACCTTCTTATTCTTACTTTCACCTCTTGCTCTCTGTTTCTTTGCAAAAGAAGAAGACTTGTATTTCTGATGTAGAGCTGTGTTTAGTAGGAATATTAAAACACGTTTGTTTGGGAGTTTATTCAGGAAAATAGGTGCATTTGGTACTCTACAATAAATCCTTGTAAGGAGAGCCATGTGATAAGAACAGCAGGAAATGTGAATGGAAAGCCATCTGGTCCGTGCCACTACCCCTGAGGATACGTCTGTGCAGACTGGAGTGACTGTTGTGGAAACTGTGTGTTTGTAACATTCGTGCCGGATTGTTCCTCCATGTATCCTGCCTGTTTCTCCGTGTATCCTGCCTGTTCCTCCATGTATCCTGCCTGTTTCCCCTTGTATCCTGGCTGTTCCTGGACTGTGAGCCTGCAGCCCCAGTGTGAACAGGGATGTGTTATGTTACAGCTTAGAGCTCAGAGTGCCTATGCTGAAATGGGAACAAACCAGACCTGCTGAAAAGGGGTATTAGGTTCGAAAATTGTCTTGCACTCTCTTGTACAGCCTCAGTCCTTCTCCCATGAGAGGGAGACAGAGCACTCAAACCAAAGGATTCCTCCTTGGTATTTGGTATGAGGAGACCCTGATTAGCAAGGAACTTTGCCACTTTGGAGGGAACAAAACTCACAGAATGAGTAAATATCAATAGTGTGGGAACATTTGGTGTGACAGAATGTTTCCTTGTAAAGGAGAGAGAAAGAGACTGTCTAGATGTGATTATAGATTTTGAAGGAAGACAAAATGTTTCTGAGCTAGATTCTGGCTGTGTTTATGTTTACACATAATGTAGTGCCATTGGAGCAGACCTTCCAAGCAAAACACTCGATTTACAAACCTGACATCCAGGCTTGCAGAGATTTCAGGAGGTGCTTTTCCTGGAAAGGCCTCTGGTGCTATTCTGGGACTTGAAACCCACTAGTGTTTACTTCCATCAAAAAGGTGAATGTGTGCATTCCTCCATGGAAACAAAAGTGTGTTCAGTGAGGGTGAAGCAGAGATTTGATGCAAAAACATATGACTTGAAATAAAATGGTACTGTAAATACAGCTTCTTCCTTCCATTTTCCTAATCTTCATGCCAAAGATTATGTTTGACATGTGACATTTCACATAGAAACCCCATCCAAACTTAGATTTTATCTGAAATGTGTTTCCTACTATGAAATCGAAGAATTTTCATAGAGAGAAAAGCAGTGAAGGTGGTAATGCTGTACTGACACTATCCTCTGTTACTGAAATGCCTATCAAACTCTGAAATATATAAATTATTATATGACCATTTTTTTTAAAAAAAAGGAGGGCAGAAGAGATGAAGTCAAGTTTAGTTTTTTGGGTATTTTTTTAATCATACTGGCATAGGGAGCAATGCTGGAAATGTCCTCTAAACCAGAGCAAACCTGTCTATACATCTATCTGAAGAGATGCTTCCAAAACCAAGTTATTTTTGATGGTCTCTGCTGCATTCCTTTGTTCCTGAGGTGATTTTGTTGTTGTTGTTGTTACTGATATATTTTTCAGCAGTATTCCTCCTTCTCAGGGTTATTGATTGTTTCCTGCAATCAGAGCTGTGCTGCTTTCCACAACACTGTCTTCAGCTTCTGATTCCGCCTGTTTTCTTTGTGCAGGTTTACACATCAGCCTGATTTCACTTTAGCCTTTATCTTCTGTTGTGAACAGCCTGTGCAGCCACTGCAGTAGCAGGAACCTGAGATTCTGGTAGATCATCCAGAGCTTTTCTTTTCTTTTTTTTCCAACTTGTTTAAGGGTACTCTTGCTCATTAGGAATAAAAGCAAAACTAGACAAACCAATAAAACCTTTCAATGCAATAAAAATGTAAATGGTCTGAGAAAAATGAGATTGAATGAAAATATTTATTACTTCTTGCTTCATCCATTGCTACACAGACTAATGCAAAGTTGTTTTGCTACCCAATGGAGAGATAACAGTGGAAGTTTACTGTGAAGATGAAAAATGGTTTGTGTTCCCTCCTTCAATACTATGTTTGCAAAAAAGATTAGCTCTGCATAGTTGACACAAGCAGCAGAGGAGTAGCAACAATGCTGGAATTATACAGGAGCAAAAGCCAGAAACGGTTTAAGTGAGATAATTTAAGATTGCCTCACTTTATTTCCAAGTGCTTTGCAGTGAAATTTATTCCACACAGTTTTAGAACAACATTCTTGGAGAAATTGTAAAGAGGATCTGATGCTCCAGAAAAAAAAAAAAGGTTAGTGCTATTTCAAAAAAGGAGGAGGCCTTTGCAATTTACTCTAAATTTCTGGGGGAAAGCTGAAGTATGTATACTTCATCTGCCCACTTATAATCAAGGACCTGGTTAAAAAAAAAAAAAAATGTTGCTGAGTAAAAAACAGACAGATGGATTTGTAAAAAAAAAAAAAAATCTAAAAGAATTTCATATGACCTAATTTCATCCTTTGACTGGGTAAGCATGCACAGTAAACATGATTAAATCATGAGTTTAAGGAGGTTTTTGAGACTTGGGTTCTCACAAGCAAGTTGTATAGATACTGTCCATATGAAAGTCCCTAACCTTGTGTGTGCATCATTAACAGTGCAAAACCCACTCCAGGATGGGACCTGGGACTGGTGGAGACCCCATGGGCAGCAGATTTTGCCTGTACTGAATCTTTTCACCCCATGACTCCAGTAAATGCTTTGATGGGGCAGTTACTGACCAGCACTTTCTGCTCCTCTGGAGACTCTTACCTGGTGCTTTGCAATGTTCTGATACCCCTGAGAGTGTGCTAATGAAATCTGCTGGGGATGTACAGGCCAGGAGGGTCTGTCAGCATGTGAAAGGACTTGAAATCAGTAATAACCCAGAACACTTTTGGAGAAATAGCCTGAAATAAACACAGAGCAATCCACTAAAGTGTCACATACTGCACTTACCTGTAGCATAGCACAAGTGGAAGGCCCAAGACTAGCTAAGAAGCAGAAAACATTCTGGGATGTAAAGTGCACTGGAAACTCTTCTTGAGTCGGTCCCATCATCATGTTGCACAAATATTAAGCATCCTACTGGTGTGTTTAAGGGGGAATGTTATAGTGAATATTCGAGAGGGAATCCTACTTCAATCAGCACTTCGTTGAAGCTTATTCTGGAGAAATGCTCTTTTGGTGCTGGAAGGGATCTGTTTGGATCACTGCAGGAATGATGTGAGGAAAGACTAATGAAAGACAGTGTTCTGAAAAAGAAAACCCTGAGAGGGAAGAAAAAAGGTGTCCCTATGTTGAGAACAAAATCTCATAGTTTAAGCTGCGTCATGGGATATCAAGAGAGATCACGAGGATGAATGTCCAGAGCTTATAAACAATGAGTAGAAAAACAGATTCCTAGTGAGATGTAGCTTATAGGAATAGATTAGGAATTTTTGTTTCTGCCTGGAGGTGGATGATGTTGTTCTCACAAGGTCTGAATGTACATCCTATTTTTCCTGAGATGCCAGCTTGCCTGGGTGGAGACCTTGGAGAATTGAGAGCCAGAAGAACTGCGTGGAAGAGACAAAAAATGGAAGCAAAATATGTTCAGCTTCCCAGGACTTTAATCTTTGAGTAGAGAAAGACACAGGTGCAACCAAATGATAGGCAGTCACTGCAATGTGCCAGGATACAAGTGTGTGCTGTGCTCTGCCATCTGTTCCATTAGTTACGACTCTCATTGCAGAATCCTTCGGGCCCTGCTCCTGCAGAGGGTTTTGCCTGCCTACACACTCGTCTTGTGTCCCAGCCTCAAGCTTTAAATTGTCTTTAAACTTTATGAGACGTGAAAGTTTTCTGTCGCTTTGGTCTTTTATGTTGCAATTCATTTGAGGTATCATATGGCTTGTGGGGGAAGTATTTGGATGGTGTAGAAATCTTCCAGATAAAGTGGTTCTTTCAGGGCTTCTGTTGTTGTTGCAATGTCTTCCTTGTCTGTTCCAAACTGATGTTGCAAGTACAGTAAATCTAATTTTCTCGTCACTGACATCTTTATTCTCTGTTATCACCACAGGTCATGTCCAGCTGGATGGCCCACCTTTGAATATGGGATTAATTTTGCCTAGTTTTAGCAACTCAGAGGCTTGGGTATTTAGTCTAAACAACTCTAGGTTTCTCCTTCAGGCAGTGTATGGCAATAGGTGCCTTTGGAGAAGGATTTAGTGGTTAATGCTGAAGAAAAGGACTTTGTGTCTTGAAAGAAACGAGAGTAAAATCTTTGATTACAAAAGAATGGGAAAGTGTCACTTGTATTTGATGTGGAAAGTCTCTATTTTTTATCAACTAGCCATAAGGATCACTGATTTTATGCTGTACTGGCTTGTTACTTTTGGAATATATTTTTATTTAAAAAAGATGAAAAACAACTGAGAAGCTTGTACAGTATAATTTTGTTTTGACTCAGTCTTACATGTATTTTAAAGATATGACTTATTAAGACATAATTAAATCATTATTATTGCTGTGATGTGAATGCAAGTGGAGTGGCATTGAATAGTTACTTGTACTTTGTTGTGGGATCATGCACTCAACCTGTGATTGAGACAGTGCTCTGTAAATAAGCCTGGTGGAGGTTAAAAAAATGTCAAAAAATACCTTTTTAGCTTCTCTTTCCCCCAAGTTTCATTAAAACACTTGTAGTTTAATCTTCTTCTCTGTTATGTGAAGGTCTGAAAGAACTTTTGTAGAAGTTTTGGAAGATGAAGCCCATCCATGGAGTTTGCGTGCAAATATTTTACATGTTATTTAAGGAGGAAAGTAAATTGTGATATTTTATAACATACTTAGCATAGTCTCAGGTAATCAGCAATGTCAAAAAAGTTTATTGGGGATTAGTATAATCCAGCTTTATAATAGAAATCTGCTTCCCTGCAAATCATGATATAGTCATACATACACAAAATTGGGCTGTTTATGGGAATAAGCATTTATTTTGTTAATTTTTGCATGGTAAATGTGTGAGTGATTCTTGGATGATCATACATATAAGTATTAGTAAGTTTGATCTGCAAATTTTGGTTGTGAAATAGTAATCTGCGTTTTTGCCTTTAGAAATAAAGTCTTTTGAGAAGTCATAGATAGAAATATGCAAAATATTTCCCATAAGCTGCTTTTAATATGCTTTTCTCTTTGTAAATATATCTTAGCTTCATATTTAGTTTTTGGCTTTTTTTTTTTTAATGATTTCTGTGATTAATGAATGTAAAGGGGATGGTAAAGCTTGGACTCTTGCAGTCACTGTGAAAGGGTCCATAACTGTTGGAAGTGATTTGGGGTGACTTCCTATTCCCTTTTGGAGGCTGCCATCTTGTGTTCTGAAATCAAAATTTCCATTACAATGATATCCCTCTCTAGCCACTGTAGTTGTGAAAATGGGTTTTAAATTGTGAATCCAGTGAGGACAAATGCTGTACTATTTACCATAACATGCAAATTGCAGATACATATAGCAATTTGTTTTCCTTAAAGCAATGTGATCTGGACAATCTGTGAAGGACGTTTACGCTGCAACCCCTTGCTGGTCACTGAGAAGACAACTGATGTGAAGAGCTTTGCATCAGACTGTTGGATTTAATACTGAAAAATCATTTTCTTGCAGATTTAAGTGACATCACTAGCAATATTTTTCTTGCAAAGTTCATATTTGGAGGCAATCTAAGTGTGAGATATGCAGTATTTAATATTAAAGAACAAGGTTTCGGACTGCCTCTTCCAGCTTGCTCCATGAGGTTGTCTTCAAAAATTTTAAAAGGAAAAGTAAAAATTCAAAATCCAGATTCAAATTTCTCTAAGGCTGTTCTATGTTATTGTTTTAGAGACATCCATCTAGTTTTAGGCATTTTGTTTTCTGTGATATTTTCTTTTGTGAAAAGTTGAATGAGCAAAGACAAAGGTTACCTCATGTTTAGTAGAAGATTTTGAAATTAGGATTTTTTTGAGCTTTGAGGGTCAGGGGGGACCCATAATGAAGCCCCCAAAGCAAGAATACAACAGGTTTCTGCCTTTTAGTGGTAAAGGTGTTGATCATCATCTTTAATTTACTTCATGAAGTGAGTTACATTCTGAAAAATGTTACCATCAGAGAAAATGCTTAGAAAAAGTTTTCAGTGTCTCATATACACAAAAAGCTGGAGCTGGACTTTTGAAAGATGATGTGAACAGGAAGGTTTTGGGGTTTTTTTTTCAGACATTGGAATTGATTTGCCTTTTGCTGCTTTACAATAGTCGTGTATTTTCCTGGTCTCTTTACAGTGTGAGTTCAGCAGAACTTTGCTGAAATACCTGCCTCGTATCTTTCTGAAATGAAACTCAGAGTGCTATTTGGAAATTCACTTCAAAGTAATATTTTCCCCACCTGTCGAGATGTGAGGGCTCTGATTATTCTTGATTCATGTATGAGGGGAAAAAAAGTACATGTGACACGCTCAGTGAAGAGGTGTTGCAGTTGTTCTTGATTCATCCATGCTCACTATACTGCTATAATTTTAACAGAGCTGCTCCAGTGTATGATGTGTTTTTGTGATGCTTTGCCTTTCATGTTTATTTTTAGCACAAATTTACATTGGGCTGAACATGAAAACTTATTTAATGCTATGGTCTGTATTCACAGTCATTAAATAAATTAAACTCCCCTTGAGGCAATCAATGGCAGGTAACAGAAAAGCAAGGGGTTTTTGGTTGTGAAACCATTAGGAAGCATGTGAGAATGCTCAAATGCAAATTTAAACCCATCACTGAACTATGAATAAAACATGGTTAAAAAACAGTTAGCAAAGATACTGTTTTTAGAGCCAATATTCTACACTCTAACCTTGCTTTTAGGGCAATCTGTGCAATTTCTAAGGTTCACTGAAAGAAGGAAGGAAAAGCAGTCCACACAGTGCCCATTTGTGTACATCTCTGAGCCAGCAAATTAAAAAACAATTTTTTGAGAAAGTCAAGTGAAATGCACTGTCTTTTATTAAGAAAAAAAGGAAAGGGGGAAATGAATATCCCACGTGGTTTGTGTTCTAGAAATGGTTGTGCCATCAAAGGTCTGCGTGTTTCTGTGTAGCTGCAGATCCCAAAGGAGCAGCTGAAATCCAGGATGTGTTTGTTTAACCAAACGCAGCAACTTTCAAGCCTGATTAGATAACAAAACTAGGGCTTGCAATGCTGAAGAAATCAGGAGCTTGTCAGTGGTGTTGCCTAAACTGAAGACACGATTGTGGACAGAAATGCAGAACAGATCAAAACTGGCCAGTATTACCACATGTGTCAAAGGTGTAAATCTGTCATCATCAAAAATATCAGCAGACCCAAAAAGTCCCCAGGCTTGCTGTTCCTAGTCCTAGTAAATGGAAGGAAATTGCAGTCATGTATCACTCTTAAAGACAATGCTAAAGGAGAAGCTGCCACGAGGTGTCATCTTCAGATGTCAGGGGAGGAGATGGATGACACTGGAATTAATTTCAGACAGCTGTTAGGCTGCTTCAAATTGGTTAAGTTGGTGCCTTATTAAAGCAGAGAGTTGCTCCCAGTGCTTTCCAAGGAAGAAACAAGAGGAAACAAGTAGAGTCTGGAAAAATCTGCTCTAGAGGATATTTACCTTCATTAATTCCATTGATATAAATCCAGAAATGGATTTTCTGCTTGGGAAAAAGATTCTTAGTACCAGCCTAACATATCTAGCAAGTCAGCTGTGAAATGACTGGCAGCACATTACACTACAAATACTCCAGAAAGGACTGGAGCAGGGGTACAGTTAATATTTTTTTTCTCAAGTTCAGTAGTAGAAACAGCACTTTGATTTCTTTGGGTTAGCTAAACTTGCTGAATCCTTGTCCAAAACCTAGGAAGAAGCTATTCTTTGTTCTTATCAGTATTCTGAAGCTAATATAAATTCTATCTTTCAGTGAGTAGAAGTTTTTTTCTCAGTCAAAGCAGAGATTTTGTCTGCAATATCAGTTACTTCTTTATCTTTTTTTCTTTGAGCAGGAAAGAGATATAGCAATTTAAATGTGAAAAAAAGTCTTCAATTTTGTAGGTAGAGAACAATAGGAAAAGATAGAAATTAAATGAAATTCTTGATGCAGCAAGAAAGAATTGAGTCTCAGCTTGTTTCAACAAACTTTATCTGACCTAAAAAAAAAAAAAAATCTTCATAATTTCAGTGAGGATCAAAAGCACTGAGATGAAATCTTGTAATATTCCTTTCCAAGGAAAAAAATGCTGTGTTAAAGTCTCCCATTGTGTCTGTGATGAAGATTTTCTCTTCTTGGCTTGCTTCACCAAAAGGTATAAGTATGATCCAGCAATCTTTGTTTAAAGAAACAAAGTTGAGGTTACATTTTCTGAACTTTAGAAGTTTAGACATTTCCCACCAATTTTTTCCCCCTGTAAAGCATCAGGTAGCTGTGGATGGAGACACAACCTGCAGCATCCTTGGGGCTCCCCATCACAGTGCTATGAGTAAAGAGCAGCGGAAACAGGTGAGCAGCCACCACTGCTCATTCTGGGGCTGTTGCTAATCCTGTGACCACAGGAAAAACATACACACTGTGGGACCAAAGGAGACAAATGTCCCATTAAAGCCAACTCTTCTTTTAGGGCACATATCCCCTTAGTTCAGGCACTTACCAAGTGACTGTCTCCAAGTTACTCTGCATCTCTTGAATACCTGTTAGTGGTAGTAAACAGCCTGAAAAGAAAAGGAAAAATAAGACATCTCCCGAGATGACTTTCTGCCTGAGGGCAAGAAGCACTCTTTGATGTTAGTGTGCTGTTGTTGGTTTCTTCTCCACAGCATCCTTTGTGTTGTATACAGACAACACATTCCTTAAACAGGAGGCCTGAAGACTTATCTGACAGAGTCTTCCATCTGCAGGATTGTGTGCTTGGAGGCACATCACAGTGTAATTTTGCTGCAAGACTGGCACAAGGGGGTGTCCAACTTGACACCAACTGACTGATAATGTTTTAAAATTCAGCTGATTCTTCTTTTCTAACAGGGTATAAACTGCAACTAGTGTTTTTGTAGCTCTGAAATGATTGTTACATGGAAATGAGTTGTACTAAAATTGCTCAGAGTTTTTACAGTGTTTCACAATGTTGGGTAAAGCTTCTGCCAGTGAGACCCTGCATGGAGCTGGCACTTGTTCTGCAAGTGCAACAGAACTCGGGCAGCAGAGGATTCAGCCAGTTACAGGTTTTCAGCAGCATCTTGGGAATTCACAAAAGCAGTGAATTATCAGGTGTTCTTTCTGCCATCCCGTGGCAGTACTGCTACACTGCAAAGGGCCTTCTTGGCAAGCTTTGCTTAAACATGGACTGCAGTGTGAAGCTGGGGATGTAATGAATCACATCCTGGTCCTTTTGAATGGAGTTGTTATTCCTGGTGTATAACCATACAACACATGTACTCAGAGTTGTGATATGAACCATATATAGATTCCCCCCACCCTTGTATATGCAATTTAGCACACACTGCAGCTAACTGCAATTGTTACATGTTTGTGAAAAAATGATGATGTTTATTGTGCTTCCTACAAGAAAAATGCGAAGTGAATGTCTGAATACAGCTCTTTGGATAATTTTATATTCTTGACATGTTTCTGAAATAAAAAGGTATTATATCAACTATTAATATTAAAATAAAAAAAAATCCCATGCAACTGGGTACTACTTAATATGCTTAAAAGTAATTTCTCTTCAGCTTTTAATTTAAAAAGAATAATTTTAATGGAATTTCTGGATAGAAATTCTCTCAGGTTTTACATTCCCAGATAATCCAGCATTCTTTTTATTACAGTGTTTTAATCTTTGTGCTCTGGAATGGCCTAATTTCTTTAAGTTGTCTTCATGACATTTAGATAAAAATCTGAATTTTTAATGACAATGAGCCTTAAATTAGACCTCAGAACTTAAATTTCTTAACACCTCAGTGGAATAAGCCCAAAACATACCTAATGAAAACATGAGATGCAGATGATTTTGTTCCTCAATTACTGTTTTCTTAAATGCATTTGTATGAGTTGAAATTGTATGAGAGGGTCTGGAGCGGAGAGAAAGTGTTTGTGTAAGACACTACTGTTATAAATTGCAGGAGATTAATGAACTATCTGAATGCATAAAACCCCCTAATCTCCATACTTTAAAACTCATTTTAACTTATTTAAAAGCTGAAAATTATACCTCTCTTTATGGGTAATGATGTTTTATTCTGTGCCTGTGCATGTACTGTGGTGCTGTCCTAGGAGAAGTGTTCATCTGTCTGGGGTACAGGGAGAGGTTTTGCATACTAAATATTAAAACAGATTTGTAATATAAATTTGGAGAGGTCATTCCATGTTCCTTGGTGCAGAGACTCTGGAACATGGATGGCACATGGATGCCAGTCCAGGACTGCTACAGGTTGGTCTGATTTTACCTGGCATGAGCAGATCTTCATCCTGGTGCACTTGATACAGCAGATTAATTTTGTTCCAGGTGTGGTGTCCTGAAAGCTTTGGGTCTTCCAAGTCTTTTTATGTTAAATTTTCCACTCAGAAATGGCATATGTTGAAAGATTTTTTCCAGCCCATAACAAATGTTAAGTTTTCAAGCCTTCTCAACCTCCTTACTATTTCCTATAAAGGCACAGCGAAACTATAGAGAATCAAGACAAATTCTGGGTATATAATATAAGCAGTATAATACAGACAAAGCAAACCAAAACTATGGCTGAATTAACTCCTTCATTCTGCGTTCTTTGTATTTAGATATTTGTATTTTGACCTATCTACATTTTTCTTAACTGGGCATCTGACCCTTTGTTTTCTGACATTCACTACAAAACTAAGTAATTTAGGAATGTTACAGTCTTTGAGGCTGAGGTACCTACACAGTTTATACTGTAGTATATTCATCCTGTTTGTTTGAAATAAATCACAAGTAACTTTCTATTTTAGTGGATAGAAATCTTATTTCTTATTTGCTGCAAGACTATTCTGGAAGAGTGAATTGTTTCTCTGGTTTACGAATCCCATCTATACCCACGACCTGTTCATAGTTTAAATATGTAGAGCTGTGCATTGGGCTTTATGTAACAGTGTGTATTGTACAGCAGAGGGAGTATTTTGTCAGGAATCGAGAAGACGATTTGTCAGTGTGTCACTGAGCTCTTGGCACATCACCAGCTCTGCTCAAGCTACAGGATATCCTTCTGTCAGGAACAGTCAGGCACTAGCATGTTAAACAGTACATAGGTGAAGAGGTTGGATGGGATAAGTTTTAAGTCACTAAACCTTTTCAATTTTTCAGTTGGTACAGAATAGAGATCAACATTTCTAAAAAGGAAGTGGAAAATGGGTATGCATGTTAAAGATTCAGTCCTTAAGAGTATTTACCTTTCAATAGACCAGGATTTTAAAATGTACTTCAGGAATGAAATATTTTTTTAACAAGTTTTCTCCTCTTTCTGTTCCCTAAATCAGTATTTTCTGATGTCTAAAATTTTATGCTCATTCTGATTTTTATGCCTCTGTGAGTGTAAATTTGCAATAGTTCAATCCCTTAATAGCATTTGCCTCTCTTTTGCTGGAGTTGAAATGCTGTATTTTGGGCATTGGTAGAGGGCCTAAGCTGGGCATTGGGAGATGTGGGCAAAGATCTGCAAGTTCTTCCATTCATGGTTTAAAGTAAAAAAAAAACAAACAAAACATTACAATGAACAGATGGAGAAGCAGGAAGGAGTGGGACCAAATTAATCCTGATATTCTTGTAACTTATTTTATTGCCGCATTGGACAAGATTTCAAATTTCAGACCAGTAACTTTTATAAAAGACAGGTATTAAGTAAAACCCAAATGAACTCTTTCCTTATGCTATTACAGAAGAAGTGTTCATTTACAGCCCAATAACCACAAAGGTAAATTGACTTTAAATTGATGATACCTTTCGGCCTTGTCCCTGTGCTCCCTTCATCAAAACTGATTGTTTAATTCTATTGGAATTCTAGGGACCAACCTGGGTTCACAGCTCTGTTTCTTTCCTTTTTTTAAAAAAAAATTTTTTATTTTCATTTGAAGATATTATTTGTACTTTCAAGTCTTGATACTGGACTCACATTTCTATTATTTCGCATTTCCTGTTAGAGTTTCTTTGGAAAACTAGATTTATTTTTACCTGGCATCACAACAAGCAACAGGAACCGAACAAAACCGCTGTCTTTAACAGAAGGCTCTTGGCAATTCAGTCTTATCACAGAAATGTGTGTCAGCAATGTAGGGCTCAAATCCAGGAGGAGTTTATTAAGTCTTTATTCTTGTACCTGAGTCTGCTTCTCAGAGATGTGTCAGAACAAGATGCATTCAGTTCTGTGGTGATGTGACACATCTCACCTTGCCTTTTTATTCAAAGATTTTTTTTTTTCATAAGAAGATAGCGGAATCAAGGTGCAAAGAAAGCTTCTGCGCTGAATAAATACAAAGCTTCCTGGCCACCTTCAGCACAAAAATTTTACTGGCTTCTCTATGTATATTTTATGTAAAAGCATGGGATTTTCTTGTTTACTGTGTGTCAGAGCAGTTCCTTCTTCCCTATCCAATGAAGATCATTCTATATCTGTTGATTCCATCTGATCACAAGTCTCATCTGCAACTGCACCCAGACTTGGGACCTAATGTGCTTCCAGGGCAGCTGGATCCAGTGTCAGCTCTCTTGTCATCTTTCTTTTGGGCTCTGTAGGGTTTGTTGTTGACTCAGATTTACTATCAGCTTTAACATCTGAAACAGCAAAGGCAAATTCTTCTAAGCCTTGAAACTTGTAGTGAGACATCCCAAGGTTTCTTCAGGAGCCCAGTGCTCCATAATGGCACAGGAACTCTGATTTGCATTTTCATAGTTTTGAGACCTGCCTTGCCAGCAGAAAAGAAACCTTTTTTGTGCACTGGTTTTTACTCAAAGCTGCTCTTCTAAGAAAAGCAACAAGATTCTGAATCTTCTCTCTAGCCTTTACTTACAAATTTTGTTTGTTTTGTAGGGCCTCCTGAGGGTTGCATGGGCAAAGTGAAATGATTGTAACCACTCTGGACTCCAGACCTGGGATATTTATTCCCCTCAGACCAACTTTTCTCTGTACTACAATTGTTGGTCTAGTGGTGGAATTGCCCCCTTAAGTGAAGATCTCGATGCACAGACATGTTAATACTTCATTTTGATATCCTTGATAGATGAGCTGAGACAGTGCAGTGCATCATGCTGCTATCTCAGAAGGATACATCAATTTCTCATGATTTTGTTTATAATTTTGAATACAGTGTGGGGTATAGATTCCTGAGCTACTGCTGAATAATCCACTTCCAGAACCAAGAAGCAGCAGAACAGTATGGGTATGGTGCTGTACTGGGAATAATTAACCTTGCTGGAGAGGTAGGCCTAATTAGCCCATGCACAATGTTGCTCTAACAAGGTTATATTCTCTGAGACCTCAGCTAATATCCTTGCACGGTGCTATATAAATGTGCTGGTTTGGCTGAGTTTGGCTCTGACATGGTGTTTCATTGCACTGGGTAAATATGCATTGGAAGGGGTAAATCAGGGTCCAGAAAGAACTTTTTCCTTTTTTTTTCTAAAATCTATTTTATTTGTTTATCGTATGCAAGAGCATTTATGTGTAGCTGTAGGGTACTGTTCTGTCATCCTGGCTCTCTAGGAGCATCTTAGTGAAATCAGTGGAGCCATTGGTTATAACTCACTCAGAAAAGAGCTCTGTCTTTCAAGACCTTAGAGTTTTAGACTTATGAAAATGCTACTTCTCATAGAAACATACATAAAAATGACTGACTTATAATCGTGCAAGTTATCAGATCCCTAGTAACACGCCTCAGTGGCAACAACAGAATTCTTTTTAATTCTGTCAAAATGTTTGACAGATGTGGTTCAGCCAATTAAGAAACTTCCATTAATTTTTCTTATGCCAAGTTGAAAAGCATTAGTGATGTCCTAGTCTTGAGTGCAGCCTATCTTTCATTATTGTTTTCAGTTTTTCGTCCCGTACAGTCTTCCAGTTCTCCATAACTTTCTGTCACAGACTTACAGAAAAATATGTCTGTTTAAGTGCCTATTGATTATGGGATTAATTTGTGCTTCTTTTTCAAAGGGCTGATTGTTGAGGACAATTTACCTTCAACTTTGATGCTGTATTTTTTCCTCCACTGTTGCTGGTACATTTGTCTGAAATATTTAAAAGTAGTCCCAAAGCACACGAAATGAAGTGCCCTGAGAGATGTGGTTACCCAAGTAATCCCCAGATATTTACTTTGTGAATTTCTAAAGCTTTACTCAGACAAAGGGAAACATTTGGTGTTGGAAGACTGCTCTGCCCTGAGGCCAAAACCTTCCTGTGAAGTGAACAGCACAGGCAGGGCACCAGCCTGGGCATTGGGCACCATCCAGGTTGTAGGTGCTCCCCTCTGCCATGTAGATCATTTCCTCTGAGAGTAAATCCAGCAAAATTATTTTGGGACAAGGTAATATTTTTCCATACTTTTGCCAGGCTTTGAATGCAACCCATGGACAATATTGCAAAACTTGTCATTTCCACTGAAGTGTTGATTTCACTGGACCAGTCCAGTCGTCTTCTTTCATTAGTGTGGAAGTGACACTGCTACTGGTCCCAGCCCAAGGAGAACTGAGGGACTTTTTAGACAGCTGTAAAAAATATCTCCTTTCACACATGCACAGAGCAGTTGCATCCCTATAGAAGCTGATCTTGGGGTGGACTTAGATATTATGTTAGAAGGGCAGCCAGGGCCACTAAGGAAAGATTGTGACAATGCCTTAATGTGGCAGTGTCTGAGATGTTATACCTTCAAGTTTTGCATCCAAGTCATTTATGAAGATGTTGAAGAGCACTGGCCCCTAAATGGAGCCTCTCTAGTAACTGAGAAGAATTTTACAAACTAAATTTTTAGGCACTAAAATGAACATTCACTATGACTGCATATTTCATGACTGAGACACAAATACTGAGGGGACTTTAACTGTGAGAAAGGTTTTCAAAGAATATAATAATATAGTAGTACTCCAGGATACAGTACTAATATTGAATGTTATGATCTCTTTGGTGACTTATGAAAATGTTCATCTATTGGCAAACTCTTAGTAAGAAAAAATTGTTTCCATGTTCTCCACTGTAATTCTTGCTTTACTGTTGATGGAATTTGATAAAATACCAGTATAAAAATATTATAGTCTTTATTGTCTAGATATAAGAATAAGACATAAAATACCTTACCACATAGTGAACATAACTGCAATCTTTGGGTTTCTCCTATTACATTTATTGTGTATTTTGTTGTTGCTCTTCCAGTACGTACTTGTATAAACTCTTACTGGTTTCACTGGGAACACTGAAAGGAAGAAACATGGACTCTGAAACACAAAAATATTGCTCTTATTCAATATTTCTCTCTATTCTTATTCAAGTGGGTTTTATTCCCCTACATCCAAAGTTGTTTTATATGTCTTTTATCTCAAATACTTAAACCCTTCTGAGATTTTCTTTCATTCTTTTCTTGGTCTATTTGATTATGTTTTATGTCTGTTTTCAAGGATAATTTCCATCTAAATAAAAGCCATGGTGTCTTAGTATGAAACATGATTTATTTATTTTATTGTTGATAACATCATTTGTGAATTCAGTCACACACCAAGTGCACCTAGCTAGAATATTAATTTCCTACAAACATGAGAGCAAATAGTGAGGTGTATTGTACATCTTGATCATGAGGTTAAGTGAATTCAGCTACTGTGGAATGGAATATAGCTGCACCATTGTAATTTTGTTTCTTCCTCTTGATTACCATATTTAGATATAGAAGGAATGTTTTTACAGGAAGAAAGCTGAAGAGAGAGATTTCAGGTTTGGGGAAAAGAGTGAAATTGCACAGTAATTTTCTTATGTGAGAATGAAGCATGTTAAATATTTCAGTATTCACTTTTAAAGCAAATTAGATCAAACAAATCACTGCACTTTTGATCTGTTTCAAAGACTTCAGACATTTTTGTCATAGCATTTTAGTTGTTTTGGGTGTTGTTGATGCCTTGACTTTTAACAGAAACAAAACAACCCTGCAAATATTTCTATTTCCAAGCAGAATACAGAGGCTGTGGCTGTACTGACACCTGCCCTGTGGAACAAACACATCTACTTTTTAAATAAAAGTGACCTAGTTGATCCCAGGTATCACTGCAACAACGTTGCAAAGTTAATGTGGACCTGCATTCACTGAGTGCCCCAGAGTGGAGTACGAAAACCTGTATATTGAGTTGAGGTTTTTAAAATGTAACAGTTGATGTTGCTGTGGTGATGCAGGGCAGTGTTCACAGGACAGGTAAATGGATTAGACTGCAGTGCTCAATATGGAGTGAGTCGGCACATAATTATGTCCCCACTGTACCTCCCAGTGACTCAACAGAAATGTTATGTTGCAGATAGTGTTGGTAACCTGCAAGGTGATGACAGGTTTGGTGCCGGGTTTCCACGAGAACTCAGTGAGGACAGTAACTGGGAATGACGTGGGTGTGTTTTACTGAACTGGGAGAAGAAATTTACCCAGCACAGCACCATGCAAAAAACTGTCTTTACTAAAGGTTCTACTGAGCTATAGAAATCTGAGGCAGGTAAGTTCCAGATAAAAATATAATAGTAAAAAATTATTGTTAATAATGATGTATGACCTGATTATGCTTATCTGTAATTCTGTCACCAAGAAGCATGAGCAGGCTCCTTGTACAGATAATTGGAGGTCACTTTGCTCACACAGAAGTTCTCAATCCACTGCAGAAAACTGGGAATTTGCAGTCATTCTCCAAAACTTCTGGGCTATGCAGGATGTTATTCTTCTAGAGGTCCTCTCCATCAGATCATTTGCTATCCCATCCCCAGAGAGGGAATGAAGCTGTGCTGTCGCCACGTGCTCCTTGTTTCCAGCCCTAGAGCAGCCTTCTCTCAAAGTGGTATCCTGAACTGCCAAAGATCACAATTCTTGGTGACAAGCTAAAATTAACCTCAGAGAAACACAGTAACCAGAGACTGTTTCTAGAACGTTTGAAGGTGGAAGTTGTTAACTGAACCGGTGGGGAAAACTTCTGAATTGTAGTGAAGAAGATGAAATAAGATTTCCAGTAGCCAACTGAGTTATATAGCTGGTGCCAGTAGTTTTTGGATAATACATGGAAACCTTTGCATATTGGCCAGCTGGGACAGAATTGCACTGGATATGAGCTGAGAGTGAATGTGCATTGTGGATACCTTGACCAAGCTAAAACTGAACTGCTTGTAGCTGTGAGGTTAGCCCTACAAGAAAGCTCTATTTAGAAAATCACATAGGAATTTGGTAGTTGGAATTAATTATTAGAGTTTGATCTCCCCTACTGTAGCCTTTGTCTTTCCTCATTTCACTTGTGCTTCTTGCTTTTAGAGCAGATTCAAAGAAAATGTGTTGAACTCTTGGCAACATTGGTATCCCAGGCAACTGAAAGGAAGCAGTATCCCAAAATGTGCATCTTGCTAAATACTGTAAAAGTTTTCTATTCTGGACATAGTAACAAAACTTCAGAAAGCTAGAAAAAAACTATTGGCCACATCTTTTGAGTCTTTGCCATCAGTTACCCTTTGGTTTTTGAACTGAGTTAATGATTTTTCCAGTGCATGTCTCTTCTTTTCACACAGGAATATATGTATTACATAGATATAAAAGTAGATAATTTTATAAATGATTTAGCCAGAAGGGTGGTCTCATGGTGGGATGAAGGAATGTCTCGTAAGTCAGCTCAAGTTTGTGACCTGTCGCATTTCTTAGTGTCTTAAAAAATTTAAGAAGTTCCACAGTCTGGTGTTCTCCATTTTTCAACCAGAGAATTAATTGAACTGACAAGGTATGAGGAAAGCCTCATGAATCTTTTTCTAATGAACCCATATGTCTGAAACTTGGACCAAAAGCTATAGGAACTTTTAAGACAAGTTTGGTTTGACTTTATCTTGGCAGTGAATTCACCAATATTCTGCTGCAGCCACTTCTTTTAAAGTCGATATTTTGCATATAGTTTCTTATATATGTGTAGATCACAAGGATGTCTGTGCCAGGTCAAACTTTGCTCTCTGTATAGCACATAAAAATGCAAGGCAGTAGAGCAAATCTTTGGCAGAATGGTTAACTAGTAAAATTCCAAGAAGAATCAATTTCCTTCTTTCTGCTAATGGTATTTAATGTACACTCATAACAAATATCCAACGTTGGGGGGTTTCTTTCTTTCTTTTATTTTATCCCTCACAAGGATCTAACACTTTTACCTCTAAATCTTATACATGTTTGGAAATAAAGCCTTCCAGGCAGACATGAGCAGTGGTTTGTTGTTTTTGTTTTGTTTTGTTTAGGTTGTTTTTTATTATTTTCTGTGACTAGCAGGTGTCACAAATTGCTGGCCACACTTGAGTCAGTTGTTGTCAGTTTGACTAATACTGTGTAGTTTTATGAAAATGTTTGCAGTTACTGAATGAAGCCAGCTTATTTTGCTACCACAAAGATTTTGAAAAAAATAGAGAAAGAGAACTATATCACTAGTGAACTGTTGGATGCTTTTTATATATAAAACATGGCACTTTTGTGCCAAAGTCCTTTCAATGGTAATAGTCAAAAAATTCTATTTATGATTCAAAAAGCATTCTCTTTCACTGCTGATGCCTTCAAATCTGCTGGAAAGTATATCCCTACTTGAATTTAAGTTGTGAAATGGAGAATTTAATTTCTGAGGGAAAAAAATTAAGCACTCTGGATTTTAATTTTGTGTTCTCAAAGTAGTGTTATGACATTATGTGAAATTAATAAAATTATGCTGAGTGTAGTATTTTATTTGGGATAGAGGAGAATGAAAGGAATATTCAGCAACAGCATTTAGGTGTACTCTAAATTCTTGGTGAATTCTTAGTGGTAGAAGTCCACATCTGTACAGCTGCATTTGGTTTCAAAAAACTAATATTTTTCCTTAACATTTTATTAAGTGTCTATACAGGAATGAGTTACAACATCCTGATTTTCATCCTGAATCTTAATACAGATTCAGAGTTTCGGGAACGTATCCTGCTCAGTTGTGCTCACAGTTCCTTGGTCTTTCCTCTGTGGAAATGCTCTGCAAATAAAAGGCTGCACAGGGTTGCCTTCCCTATGTTGTCTGCTCTGAGAGACTGGAGAAACACCAGATGTGTTATCCCAGCTGCTCTCTTAAACCATCAGCAACTTAGAAGCTCCCAACCTGAATGCACTCTCCAAAAAGCAACTTATAAGATAGTCAGAGGTCATCAGGAGGATTAATACAGGTGAATATTCATATCTAGGATTGTAGAAAATGCAGGTTATTTTCGCGTGTGTGTGTATGGGGAAGAATCATATCTGTGTAATATGACACCAGTTTGCTATCAATAAAGTCAAAAGCGAGAGTGGGCAAGAAAAGGCAAAGTCAAAATATAAAACTATACTCAGATCTTTTATCACTTTATTTTTTTTTTGTTTCTTAGAAAAGTTTGCTGATCACTGAAGCTATTTTTTCCATCTTTTTTGTGATTTCCTGACTTGGCCTTTTTCCAGGTTGTTAGGCTGGTATGATGAGAAGTACTGCTTCTGGTTGGAATTATTTAATTTCTTTTATGCATAATAATCTTACAGTGTCTGTGTATACCATTCCTTACTTTTTGTCCTGTTAGTCTTCCTATTCCTTTTTCTCACCCTCTCTGCTCATTGGGGAAAACAGTGATTACAAAACACTGTGGACTTTTTTATTTTCTAGCTTATGAAATTCTTTAATCACTGGAAATTAGCAGTTTCCCAACATTGACTGTTGGAAAGAGGAGCAATTAATTCACTGACATTGTAGTAAATCTTTCCTAAGTAAGATGAAGAATATACAGGAAAAAAAGAGTTTCAGTTAAGCTACAATACTGACACTTTTTCTCTAGCTACCATGCCTTTCATTAAGAGCAGTTTAAATTTAGAAGAATTATTTTTATCATCAGAGGTCTCCCGATTACCAGAGCTTTATTCTGATAATTAAGGTCAAACTCATTAGGAAGAAAAAAAAGAAAAAGGCAACTGAATACTCTGCTGCTGAAACTCCAAAATACAGAATTTCAAACACTCATACAATGTTATGAAACTCAATCACATGTCCTTTGTGCTTTTTTCCTGCTGATACAGTTTGGGGTGGGCAAAACAATATCTTTATTAAACTAAAAAGCCAGTTCCTATCAAAGTGATTTCTGTTTGCTGTGCTGCTGTGACTGCTGAGTGTCAAGACCGAAACCCAGAAGCATTTCAGGCCTGAGCATTGTGAGACTCGCTCAGATCCCACAGTCACATCGAATGTCGACTCTGTTGTGAGGCAGTTTGGTTTGAGGGCTGGTGCTGTAACTTCTTGTTGTCAAGGTCCAAAACTCTCAGGAGAGGAAATTGCAATAAACAATGTAAAGTCAAATAGATGCCCTGGGTGCTTTGCTGTAATGAATATCGAGAAGAAACATAGTTAAACAGTTCCCAAATCCACTTTATGCACTGGTGACCTGCTTTTTTCCTTGGAGATGTTTACTTACTAGGCATTCACCATGGTCTGAATCCATTTCCCTGCCAACATGAATAAAGCTGCAAAGGCTATTTAAATGAAATAGGTAACAACAATGATATTTCTTTGTTTCAAAACCACAGAGAGTTTTAGAAATCAAATTTTTATATTGCTGGCTTCCAAACCTGTTTAGTAGATCTATAATCTTAAATTTAATTTTGTTTTTCTTGGAAGTATTTGTATACTGCTGACAAAACCAAGACATTTGCCCTTTTGAAAGATGATCAGGTGTGTGAATCTAGTTACTCAACACAAATGTTAGTAGATGTGTATGCTGATACCAGTTGGGATGCAAGAAAGTATCTTTCAGAGAGACAATTTTTCTGTTAATGTTAGAGTTCTGGTTTTCACATGAAGACATTTAACATATTCCCATAGGTCATATTTGTCCTCCATGTCTATTCATATAAATATAAATCGCTTCTTACCCTTTAGGATGATGTCACAAGTGATATTTATTATCTAACATTTAGAATTGACTTATTTTGGGCGTAAGTGGGAGTGAGAATTGCAGTTTTCTGTCCTGTGGCTTCATACCTGGAAGAGGCTGAGAATCAGTGGACCAGATCCCCAAAAGTAGTCATTTATGGGACCAGACCTGTGCTTATTCAAGTCCACATTTAAACAGCTATTTGAATGTAAGCGCCTGGTGGTGTCCCTTTGTGCCCAATAAATAGTGTTTATTCTGTATTTCATAGCAATATTTATTTTTATATTCATCAGCCTGTGTATGTTGCACACCATACCCAAATCCTGTGCTAAGTGCATAATTATTATTTTACTGTTACATGTTTCAGTGTCAATCACTACAGCACTATTTACATTTTCAACAAGATTAATTGGTTTACTCAATGGGGAAAAGTGATATTTCACCAATTGGGAAATGCAGACCGGGGAGGATAAGGCTAAAACTGTCAACACTGAGCATGTAAAAACAATGATTTTTTGATCCCTAAGGACTGTGGGCCCATTACATGAGAGTGAGTTTCCACAAAAACAGGTCTTGGAGTTGAGAATTCATAAAATCATAGAATAGGATGGAAGGGATCTTAAAGATCATCCGGCTCCAACGCCTCTGCCATGGCCAGGGGCATCTTCCACAAGACCAGATTGCTCAGAGCCCCATCCACCTGGCCTTGAACACTTCCAGGGAAGAATTTCTTTCTAATGTAGAATCTAAATCTACTCACTTTCAGTTTAAGGCCATTGTCCCTTGTCCTATCACTACATGCCCTTGTAAAATGTCCCTCTTCAGTTTTCCTGTAAGCCCCTTTTACATACTAGAAGGAGTTACAAGGTCTCCCCAGACGCTTCTCTTCTCCAGGCTGAACACCCCCAACTCTCTCAGCCTTTCTTCACAGAAGTACTTCTGTCCCCTGATCATCCTTTTGGCCTCCTCTGGACTCACTCCAACAGGTCCATGGTTTTCTAATGTTGGGATCCCAGAGCTGGACATAGTACTGCAGCTGGGGTCTCATGAAACCAGAGCAGGGAGGAGGAATCCCCTCCCTTGACCTGCTGCCCATGTTGCTTTTGATGCAGCCCAGGACACAACTGGCTTTCTGGACTCTGAGCCCGGGGCACGTGGAGCTTCTCATCCAACATCACCTCCAGGTCCTTCTCCTTAAGGCTGCTCTCATATTAATTCTTACTAATATTTTTCCATGGCTAGTGGGTCTAGCCATAAACATTGCTGCAGCCTGGCTGAACTCAACCATTAAACTTTGAGCATAGGACAGGAGATGTGATAAATGAGACAGAGTAAATGGTTTTATTATGTATAATTTCCTACTGGTAACACCTATGGGGGAGACAGCACAGCTCCTTCTCTTAGTAACACGGCCTGGATAACTGCAAGAGGAATGTAAGAGTAAACACTGGGTGAATGGACTACCCAAAACTGGTTTGGAGGATGTTTGCCTAAAAACTGGTAGTGCTAAAGCAGAAATTAAAAAAAGAACAAAGTTTGCTTAACAGGAATATTTGCTGGTTTAAATGGTAACTAGGGAGTTACCTAGAGACTTCTGGGAGCTTCAAAATAAAAAGAAGAGGTAGCTTGAAGAGAAGTGTAAAAGAAACATGAAATCTTGCTACAACAGGGGGAGAGAAATGGGAACAAAGCAGCATCAAAATGATGTTTGCCAGTGCTGAAGGCTGCCCCACCACCACCACATCCCGTGTCCAGGATGGTGCATCCTCCCTGCTGGAGGCTGTGTGTATCCACCACTGTTGGGACACACCTTGGACATTCATACCTGGCTCCTGGTGATTTTTTTTTTCACCACCTGCAAATTATGCACCTGAGGAAAACAGAGCAGGCTTGCACAGAGCTGGAGCCCCCACATCTCCCAAAGGAGTTGCTTGTAAACGGGACCTTCTACCCCAGAAGAGGGAGATCCTCGTACGCTGCCTGCGAGGAGGTTTTGTGTGTGCAGGTAACTGTGTGAGTGTGGCCAAGGGCATTTGAAATTTTTGGGGCCTAGCAGCGAGAAGGCTGTTTAGAAAATTGTGAGCACTTGCTATCATTTTGTAAGTGACTGGTATTGTGGGTTATCTGTTCTTTTGTTGATATCGATCCTGAATGTATAGCTCACTGATTGCCAGTTAATTATGTACCATTAATAAATCAATAAACCACTTCAATTCTGATTTCATTTAAACCATGTGACTTGGCCAATTTTTTTCCTGTGACAGCACTATATGTAAAATTCACATAAAGGAAGATAATACATCTAGAAATATCTAGTGTATCCCTACTTTATTTAGCACATCAGTTTATATCCTGTTTTTTATTACGATGGCTCAGGCTAGCATGTTTTGACAGCAACATGGGCTTTGTTCCTCAGCTAATCCCGTTGTTATGTTATGTGTGGCTGGCTCCAATAACTCCTTCAGTGTGGCTTTTTTCATAAACCTATATAAAATGACTATAATATCTCTTTTTGTCTAGAAGTTTTGATCTTTAATCAACAGTATAATCTTCCATAGTATTTTAGCATTTGTTGTCTTGTGCTTCAACCAAATTTCCATTAAAACTTCAAGTGCCTCTCTGAATTGGAAAGCACATCTGGGAATGTGATATTCTTCCCCCTCTGTGTTGAAAGCCATAATCACTTTCTGCCACATCTCAGTCTGAGCCATAGCTCTAACAATCACTCTCTGGGCTTTGTCTGAAAGTGGCCAATTAAAAATAATAAAATAATCCTGTTGGTATTTATAGTACCTGGTGATGGACTTTGCACTTTTATCAGATGAATTATTGTACTCCACACAGTGATTCACAGTATTTGTCTCTGTCTAGTTTGCATATCATATGTTAATAAAATTAAAAGATATTTTGCCAGTCAAGGCTACATATAAAGGCCAAAGAATGAGGAAGGCATTCAAAAAGCATTCACTCTCTGAGTATATATGCTATTTTCAAATACCCATGCTTAGAATTACAGAATTAATGGCTATTTTGAACTTCTGCTGCTGTTAGTGGAATTGTGCTTTGTGTTTCAGCTCTGAAACACTAATTCGTGCTGTGAACTTTGTTTCTGTGGTTGAGGTGGTGTTCGGAGATCCCTCTGAGACAGCGTTGCATAGAGAACTGCTTCATTAAAATTGTCAGTTCTGGCTCTAAATGAGTGCCTTGCAAATGAATTCCACTCTACAATAAGGAAATGCTTTCAGGGATGTAGTTCATAAGGACTGTTTCTGCAGGTGAGCGAAGCTAAAGGCATTGACACGTGTGTGTGTTGCTGTCTCTAGCTAATGACTTGTAAAGGATGAGAATGTGGGCATTCTAACATTCATTGCTAGTGATAAATGATACCCATTAAGTAATTTCAGTAAAGTGTTTCAACTTTGTAAAACATCTCTCAGAAAATGCTAAAATAATATTTGGTTAATAAAAAGCTCGTGTTTCTCATCTGCAGACTGTGATTTCAAGCTAAACTAATGAACTAGAGGAGCAAGATTTAGTAGAAGCAGACTTAAATTCTTGTTAGAAGTATATGTGGGGGGGGAAAAAAGCTATTCAGGCCTTGGTATGGTTGTTGAGGCAGTTTTATAGAAAAAAAATAATTTTGAGTTGAAATATTACTCAAGAATAAGCTGGAATTGTACTGATGTAGGTGCTGTCATTTTGCTTAATGTTTGCATTTTAGCTCACGGAAGTTATCTGTCTAGAAAACTCACAGGTTATTTTGAAAATTGAGAACAATACATGCAGGTTAAATTCTTGTCAGCAGGGTGCTTTTGCTACTGCAAACCTTCAGACTTCATTTAGTAGCAGTCTACCCAGTAAATCACCTTCCCTCTGGACAATGTAACATGGACATGTACTAAGAAAAAGTCTGCTGTGTTAAATTTCATGGCCTTAATACGCTGTTGCTTGTGCATGAGCAGATTAATCTATAATCAGGAGTATGTTTTTTATTACGCTGTTATTGTGACCACTGTAGTGACTTCCCTGTTCTTACACCCCACAACAGAAATTCGGTACGACCTTTTATACTAATTGGTGAAATTATCCAGAGCTTCACACGTTATGGAAGCAGAACTACCCTTCAGTGGCACTGGGAACAGGCTCAGGCTTGAGGCAGGCTGGTGGATAGAGGCCTTTCTGCAGCTTGGTAGAAAACTGGAAGTCTGTTGTCAGGCCTGCCCAATAATTTCTGAAACACTTCACAGAGTTGCAGCCTGTGCACGCTGCCATGTGGACTTGGAAGAGTGTTTCTGGGGACTACACAGGGAAGACTGCATGTTGATGGATATTGTATTCATCCTGGCCAGGGTCATTCAAACTTAGTTATTTGTATAAACTATGAGCGTTTTCTATAAAGCAAATAAATGATTGTTATGGCTCAATGCAGATGGCATCAGTACCTGGCTTTGGGCTTATGAAATGCATATATGTATTTCCATAGATAACATTTCTCACAGTTTAACAAACTATTAGAAAGAACATTACTGAAGATTTGTATGCTGTGTACATATTTCTGAGACCTGAATTCTGCCCTTGGGGAATTGACACTGCTGCTGCTCAAAGGAGAAGCTATCAAGGGAAAAAATATTGAAAATCCAAACATGAGCAAATAAGAGATGTTTTATTTCCCCTTCCCCTTCTCCATTTGCAAAAGATTGGAAAATAACCGATATTGCAACTGTAGTGGCATAAGCTACTGAGAAGAAAAAGGGATCTGAGAAAAAGCAAATAATATTAGTGCTTTGCTTTGTATTATATCTTCATCCTAACCTGCAGGAATTACAGTTGTATCTGTAGCTCAGACAATGGCAGGGTTCTTTTTTTTTGCCCTAGATTATTGTTATTTTTCTTTCAGTTGTCTTTATAGGCTATAAATTGCATATCTGCAAATTTTCTGTAAGGTACTTCCAGAACAACTGGAAATATATTTTTATAGTGCATGTAATTGCTGTTATTTTGGATTTCCTTACCCTATAACTTGAGTATATTCTAGATCCCACATATGAATATTTCTTATATTTAGAGTTCATTCTCTCCATGTTCCTAGAAGATAGACAAAGAACATACAGCAGAAGAATAATTTACTCCACATTTAATTAGGTGAGAACTTTGAATTTTCATGAGAATATTTCTCCCGATTTCAAACATTATATATCAAAAGGCTCAGTCCTGCACTTCTGTCATTTGGTCAACACAGACAATTTCTCATTCTGAATCTTTGTGTGCTGAGAACTCAAAGTTACTATTTGTGTAATAAAATGCACAGGTTGTTTCAATGGTAATTACTTGGTGGTTTGCAGCATTAGAGCAATGCTGCCAAAGTGTATATTTTCCTGAGGTGCAGCTATTGCTGTGAGAGGTGCACAATAAATGGATTTTGTGGCAGGACCTTGGCATTTCCTACCGTACGTAGCAATATTCCTTATTGTCAGCCCTTAGTTATGGTTTGCTGCTCGTGATTTGGAATTAGTCAGCGCCTCATTGAAAGCCCTAATTCAACCATGGCAAGTGGGAATCTCTGTGATGTTCTGTTGGTTTTAAAGGGCCTTTGCAGAAATGCAGAAATTTATCAGCACAGTCGGATTTGAGGATTTAGTGCGCAAGAAGAAAAGTTAGGTGTCTGACATGGAAAGGAAATACCCAAAGAAAGGAAGTATGTTTGGGGAAATTCGGTGCACTCTTTTTACTTTTTACTTTTTTGGTTTAGTTACTGAAAACTACTTTTTTTTTCCCTGCAGCCTTGTCATCTCCCACACTAAATAACCCTCCAGTACTCTGCTCCTATTGCACCTTGTAGATTGAAACCCAGTGCGAATAAATAAATGGCAAGTCAGATGGTATCTGCTTTAATCCAGGGCACTAGAAATAGAGACATGACTTTTAATGCAGGCACAGGCACAGCCCCTGGCTGTAAATGCTATATCAACTCCTGCTGCTTTTTTTTCCTCCTCCTGCCCCTCTTTCCCATGAATAAAGTCATGATGGAAATTGTGCCACATCTTCACTTGGGTGATTTGTCCTCTTTTGGCTGCCTCTGAGTAATTCTGGGATGCAGACAGAAAGATCACTGCAAATGGATGTTGTTAACCTATGTGTAACACCACAAACTCAGAAAAATATGTGTTGCAAAATGTTACTAAAGAATTCACTATCTTTGTGGGCCTTAGAGCTATTAGAAATGTGATGATAAATATTTAGTTACTATACATTTTACAGTCACAGAATCTTTAAAATCTTCAGAAGTATTCAAAATTTATGTTTAAAAACACACAACAGGAAGATATGACATGTATCATCTATGTATGGCAATACCTCCTTTGGATGGTGGATGTCTGCAGTGTCCAGCAGAGCGGACCCACCAAGAAGCTGGTTTAAAAGCTTTTGATTTTTACATATAGATGACAGTTGCTGATGCTGAACAGATATCTCCAAAACTGCTGTCACTTGAGCGTTAGCCCTGCATTGTGGTAAAGGTGCATAGCATTTCTGCTATTCTGTACATATGCAATGCATGATGTATGTTTGTACAGACAATATCATATCCCATTAATGCATACCTAAGATATTGCATGTGAACTTTACTGTGGTAGATGTGTTGGAAAGGTTAAGCCTGCTTATAAGGCTTACAGAGAAATATTTTGATTCTGAATATATCACAGCGTTATAGGGAGAGCACACAGGGATCCAATGAGTGTGTGGAGCATGGCAGTATCCTTGCTAAACTATAAAATTGCTTCTTGAGATTTCTGGAATAGAAATAACCAGGCAGTATTTCTGAATGCCAAACAACTACACAAGAAACATCCGGAAGGCCAGACATTAGAAAATCCCTTTTATCCCAGAAAGCAACCTTCACTTCTTATAAACCTTAGCTCACTGATGTAACTGCTAGTGGAAGCAGAGGCAGAGCTGGACCACTGTTGAAAAGCACATTTAAAGGGCTCTAACTAGAAGAAAATAAAATTCTTATCCTCCAGAGGGCCGAGGGAAGTTTTTTCTTTTTTCTGTTGTCCCTTGCCTTTTTGTTTGTAGATATGGAAATTGGGAATAGATGGTAGTTGAGGTGAGTATGTGTGTTGCTGTGCAAGGCATCATATCCTTTGCTTGACTGTACTTGTGATTTGGCCTTGAGTCATGGCTGGTTTTCCAAGACCTTTCCTTTCCAAGGACAATGGCATCAAAATTCTCCATGGTGCTGCCATTCCACTTTTGCTGTCCCTGTGGAAGCAATGCTGTGCACATAATGAATTTAGGGTCAAATTGCATACTCCTTATTAGACTAGACTACACTGGTTGCATTGCATTGTGAGTAGTTGGATGGAGAATAAAGTTTTTATGAGCTTCTGCATTAACATTTTTCTTTCTTGGTCCCAATCCTCACCCTGATTGCCAGTTTTCAGGTCCTGGTCTTTTGCTGTATTTTGGGATCTAAATCCGAGGAGCACATAGAGAAGCACATAAAGTATATTCATAAATCTCATGAAAATAGATTTTTAAGTTAATTAGCAGATGGCTTTTCAATTCCTCTGGTGTGTGCCTGGTTTAGCAACTTTGCATTCATGTGAGTGATCCCATTGACTTCAGTGGGAGTCAGTATGAAAGGCTGTGCGCTCTGGAGCCTTTTGCCAGCAGCTGGCAGGACTTAGAAGGGTATTTCCTTCAGTCTTTTCTGCAGATATGAGAATAAAAAGATATCTTTATCCAAGAGGCAATGCGCTAGAAACCTTCCTAAGCTCAGTGTCAGCCTATTGTCTGCTGCTAAGAATGGGGCTGCTGACATTAGAGAAGCACAAAAAAGCAGCATAACACTTGTGGGCTCTACCAGCAGTAGACCTGTGAATTAGGGCAGGATGTTGACTCTGATATCTTTTTTTTTTCTCTTTAGAAGCCACAGGCCCCCTTTAGCAGTGCTGTCTATGTGCTATTTATCAGTAAGAGCATATGCTAATAGCATTAATTAGTTTTTGATTCTTGGAAAAGTAGGGAGAGGGGCTCAGCAGAATGTCTCCCGTTTGGATTTGTGGAGGGCTGACTTTGTCTCATCTGAGACAAGAGTTGACAGTGTCTTTTGGGAGAGGGTCCTGAAGGGAAAAGGGTTCCAGGAAAGCTGAACCTTTTTCCAGTAGGAAATCTTAAATTTTCAGGAGTGGGCCATCCCTAAGATGGGAAAGAGTACTGGCCTGTCTGATCAGAGACTTTTGGCTGGAACTCAGGGAAAAAGGAAGTTTATGACCTTTGGAAGAAGGGGCAGACCTCAGGAGGACTACAAGAATGTCAGGAGGTTATGCAGAGAGAAAGTTAAAAGGGTCAAAGCCCAACTGGAACCTAACCTGGCAGCTGCCATAAAAGACAATAAAAATGTTTCTATAAATACATTAGCAGCAAAAGGAGGGCTGAGGAGACTCTCCGTCTTTTGTTGGATGCAGAAACATAATGACAAAGGATGAGGAAAAGGCTGAGGTACTTAATGTCTTCTTTGCCTCAGCCTTTTATAGTAGGGCGAGTTGTTTTCCAAGTACTCAGCCCCCTGAGCTGGAAGATAGAAACATGAAGCAGAATGAATTCCGAATAAACCAAGAGGAAATGGTCAGTGACCTGCTAAACCACTTAGACATGCACCAGTCTCTGGGCCCAGACAGGATCCACCCAAGGGTACTGAGGGAGCTGGTGGAAGTGCTCATTGAGCCACTTCCCATTATCTACCAGCAGTCCTGGCTAACTGGGGAGGTCCCAGTTGATTGGAGGTCAGTAAATGTGTTGCCCATCTACAGAAAGGGCTGCAAGAAGGATCTGAAGAACTACAGGCCTATCAATCTGCCCTAGGTACCAGGGAAGGTCCTGGAGCAGATCATCTCAAGTGCAAGTACAGGACAACCAGACCCGGCCAACGTGGGTTTGGGAAACGGAGATCCTGCTTAACCAACCCATCTCATCCAGCTGGTGGCTGGCCACAAGTGTCTTCCCTACTGGGAAGTACTGGGGCCAATCGTATTAAATATCTTTATCAGTGATCTGAACAAAGGGATCAAGTCAGTTTGCAGATGACACCAAGTTGGGCAGGAGTTTTGATCTGCTGGAGGGTGGGAAGGTTCTGCAGAGGGATCTGGACAGGCTCATCAATGTGCTGAAGTCAGTTGTATGAGCTGAAGTGCCAGGTCCTGCATTTGGGTCACAACAGCCCCATGCAGCACTACAGACTGGGGACAGAGGGGCTGGAAAGTTGCCTGGTGAAAAATGCCCTGGAGATGCTGGTTGACAGCAAGAAGAATAAGAGCCAGGATGTGCCCAGGTGGGCAAGAAGCCCAATGGCTTCTTGGCTTGTATCAGAAATAGTGTGGCCAGCAGGACCAGGGCAGTGTGCTTCCCTGTGCTATCCCACTGTGCTTGGCACTGCTGAGGCTGCACCTTGGGTTGGCAGGGCTGGGTTAATGGATGGACTCAATGATTTTGCAGATCTTTTTCAACCTAAAAAATTCTATGAGTCTCCCATACTTTTTGATCTGTAGAGAGATTAACAGGCTCGCTCTGCCATATGTAGAAGTGCTATAGTGTGGGAGAAATTGGAAATAAAAAAGCAGACAGAATTGAAGGACTTCTTTAGAGCTACAGTCCTTGTATTCCAAGGCATGCCAGAGTGTCCGTCTTGTTCTTTGTTGGCTCCAGACGGGGAAGTGTCTGCCCAAACTTACAGAATCGCTCCTCTCTTTCAACATCACAGGCACAATGCTGTCTGTGTCAGAGCCGGAGGCAAACTTAAATAGCTGTAGATATATAAAGGAACAAAGTGAAGGAATCTTTTGAAGCCCAGAAACCACTTTGAATAATTTAGGGACCTTCCTTATCATCCTGCTGTTTACCTTGGCAGTTTAGATGTACAGATTCAGTGGCTTTGTCAGAAAGAAGTCAGAGGTTGGGTGAATGGAACAGCTCAAGTTTGGATTTTTCTGTAGTCTGTTATGCACAACCTCTTTTTCTTCCTGTTGGAAATAACCAGGGGTTTCTGAAGATTTTAGGTGTTTATGAAGAATTATGAAGAGCACTTAACTTGCAGGTTCTTTTTTTTTTCTGAATTTTTTTAATGCAAATGGTGTTGAGCTCTCACAAAGTAAGTTTATGGCAACAGATTTGCATTTTGCAGTTTCATGCAAATGTCTCATTCCTTGCAAAATACCTTTACTTTGTATTTTGTACTTGAAGCTGAAAATCTGTCTTTTACTGAACAAAGTGAGAATGCTTTTGGAGAAGAGGTGCACAGAGGCTTGAAATATTCATGAAAGTCTAAAAATGACTACTGACTTTTGTTTACTATAGATTGCATTGGCTTTCACGGAGATGAGAATTGGCTTTTAAAAGAGAAACCCAAATCTCTCCAAACGCTTCATTTTGGGAAGGAGGGGGAGAACCGACACTGTCTGATGATTTGTTTTCATGAGATGTCTGCATTAGCTCTCAAATTACAGAGCTGATTTGATGGAAAATTGCAAGAGGCTGCTCATTTGTGACTGACCCTGCCATTTAACAAGAAGATAGACCTTAGGCATAATTGGGTTGATGCTGATTTGATCGCACACAAAAAAAAGCTTAAAATAAGTCTTAGATCTGCAGAAGCAAGGCAATGCTCCATCCTTAAATTGCCCCTTTTGTTGGTTGTCACAGGATTTTGCTACACTGCACGACTGCTTATTGGAAATCATATGCCTCCTTCAGTGGATTGAGGAAAAAGGGATTTTTATTGTTGCTTTGTGCTTCTATATTTTGTATGTATGCTTGGAGAAAGAAGTATTTGCCCAACATACCCAAAGAAGTGCCACACACCTTACACTGTGTAACTTGAGTGGAAGCAATAAATCTAGTGAGATTAGACTCCCTGAAAACTTCTCACTCACACATTTCAAGTATCCTTGTATTAGGAACAGATGAAATATTAAATTCGGCTAATAGAAGTAACATGAGTTTTGAGTATTTATGGGGAATTTATACTATGGATTTGTTTCTTTTTCACTGAAAATCCAAGAAGGTGTGAGACCGTGAACAGGGAGCTTGGGAAGCACTGTGTATCCATATACACCATGGAAGACAGAGTCGGATATTCCATGCTGCCACATATACACGAAGGCAGCCAGCATAATCTGGGATGTCCGGAAGATTTGTGGTGGCAGGGCTGGTTTTATAAAGCAGAGAATGAGGACTGGGAAATCTGTGAGATGTGTTAATTCAGCACCTCTCCAAGCTGGTCTCCACTGCTCCTGTGGAGCACGGCCAGCCAATTAAACTGCCTCCACTCAGCCACACGGTCGTGCTCCGACGCTCACACGGATGCAGCGGATTGTAATTTGCAACTGCCTACACAGGTGAAAATTTTATCCAAACATCCTGCTGCTTAAGGACAGAGATTTCTTGCTTCCAGAAGGGTTGTGAAGCTCACTACTTTGTGCTAATAAGGAGCTTGCAGAAACATCTTGCATGAGGCCGAGTGTATTTTGCTCAGAGATCTGATTAGACATGTATACAAAGAAAACTTTCCTCTAAACACAAACTGATATTTTGAACAGCTGTTATTCTGAGGCCTTATACATTACAATGGAAAAGATTTTTAAGGCTCATTCTCACAGCATCACAAATGATGCTGCAAATAAGTTTCAGCTATATTTTAGCACAGTTGCAGCAAGCATTGCTGTGTTTGTGACAGAGTCCTCCCTTTGATAAGGCAGTAAATTTGCATGGCTGAGCTAAGCCCTCTGAAAATAAGGGCTTACAATGAATAAAACACCAATGTTCTGTACCCCTTTAATTACCACAGTTCTAAGACAGCATAGTTATATCATGTAATTAAATTTCATTGTATAAATGGAACATGGGCTGTGGTAGGCACATCTTTCATCTTTTGATGTATAATGACATTCAAAATATTCTCTAGTACTCAGTTGATAAACAACTTGAAGAGTCAGGGTCTACAGAGTAGCTTGTTTGATTTTAAATTTGTAAGATTGGCACGTGGTCTCTTTTGACGATACTGCATTCTGATGTGATCCATTTATCTAATGTCATTAACAGTACATGCTGAATGTACAATTAAGCTTGAAACTGTCAATGTCAGTGGCTGTTAAAAAAGGGTTGATAAAAATGAGAAGAGGAACCGCTGTTTTGTAATAAGCATCTGTGTTGCTTTTAAGTCAAGAAAAAAAAAATCAATGAATTTCAATATATTGCTGTCTTCATTGCCAATGTAATTCAATAAATATGTTAATTCACTTTTCTGAACACTGAAGAGAGTTGAGAGCTTTTTGTGTCATTTATTTTTGTCAGTTCTGTTTTATTTTTTTTATTTTAGTTAGACTTCCAGTGTAAGTCTAGTAATAAAAATGCTATTACATTGAAGTACAGAGGAAATATTCCTATATCGCAGATTTTTAACAAACCACGGGGATTTTTCTTTATTTGTTTGTTATCTTTGAACTTGCAAGACAGCAAAGAATGGATATATACTTTTATCTTTAACAATACTGTTCCTGCTAGAATAAAATGTGAGCACTTTGAGGTTCAACAAATAATACAATTGTCAGTCCACATGCTAATTTCAGTGTAGAAATTTCTTCCTAACCACATTGCTGGTCTTTACCATGAAACATGATAAATCGACTTCATATATTTTAATCCTATTTAGGAATTTGCATGTTCTGTACTTTCATGAATCAAATCTGAAGTGTTTCTTTAAGAACTCTTCGACATAATACCATTATCTCATAGAGAATTATATAAACTGATATGAGAAATATCTGTATTTATATCTCTCTACAACTGTTCCCTTGTTTTTTAATAGTGACATCTGTTTCCTAAAGAAATTATTAATATATTGATAAGTGCAACCATATAGGAAAGGCACAGAAATCCTGTTAACTATTGTAACAACCTTTACTACTGTGGTTTCCAGGAAGGTGTGCAAGTGTTGGAAAGGAGGTGCCAAATTGTGGGTGTGCAGAGCTGTGAGCTCCTGTGTGTCTTGCCATCAGCTCAGTTGCTGTATTTTGGAAAAGACCGAGAGGCTGTTGCTGAGTAAGAAAGAGTATTATGTATTATTAACAAACTATGTTTGAAGTACAGGATCTCCTCAGGGCATCTACGTATTAGACTTTTCTTTTAGCGTGTGACATCTGTTGAAAGACACCATTGTCAGTGTATCAGACCTCTCTTGATCTCTTCTGATTCTTCTCTCTTAGTGCTTTCCTGACTAATCCTCTAAATAAGAGCCAAGAAAGGTAATATTACATATATGTATGTATATATAATATATATTTTCTTTTGTCTAGTTAGTGGCTGTGGATTCTTGGACCACATATCACTAAAATATCCACCTGGAAGTAGTTATACAAAACAAAGACTTGTAAAAGGACAGGAGATATACAAAGCTGCAGTTGCCCTTCAGTTAATATTCCAGGTAATACGATAGCAACAGATTTGCCAGCTGAACTACTTTCATGCCAGTGAAGGTTTTCAAAGGAGACAATTCTGGTTTTGTTTTGTTGGTTTTTTTTTTAAGACTGATGTTAACCGAGATGAATAAACACTAGCAAAACCAGAAATTAACTAAAGGAAACCCCATTTAGGGAACTTGATGCTGTATCATCTCCATTCCACTTTCCAGAATTGTGGTTCTGGCAGCAAGTGTTGTAAACATAGCAACAGAGAGGGGAGAAGAGTTAGTAGTGCTTCTGTTTAAGGCAGGCAAAGCCAACTGATAAATCTGATCTGAGAAAAAAGGGAAGACAACAGTATAAATATAACAAAGATAAATCATACCAGTGACCTGAAAAGATTTGCTTTGTTTTGTCCTCTTTCATTTTTGAAAGAGAACTAACTTTCTAGACAGGAAATGGAGGCCATGGCATCAACTGGATGTCAGTAAATCCTTGGTTGGTCTATATAAGAAACTTCTATTTAACTTTCAGAGTACAGAGACTATTGAAGGAATTGTAAAGTGAATATAATGTCTTAAATAGACTGTGTCAATGGGTAGTATTAATGAGAGAAGTACTAGGACTGAGCTTTGTAAAAGAATTTCTGAAGAACTGGTTTTGTAAAAGATCTCACTAAATATTCTTACTATTGGCTATAGGACAGATACTAAGATAGTAATGTCAGAAAACTGAGCTACTTTCCTGATAAAAGGAGAAGAGGAATATTACAATGAAAAGAATGTACAGCTTTGAGGAGTAGAATGATAAAGTCATATGAATAATAGTTAGTGAAAGTTCGTGCAAAGACTAAGAACCTGACTGTATTAGAACATTCTCATTTGGAAATGGCAGAGAAGAAGTGCTTGTATGTATTTTTTGTCCTTACCACGGTGTTAGCATAAAAGGCCATGAACAATTTTAGTATGCATCTATCCAGGACATGGAGGAAGAGAGAAACAAGTAGCAGTGTACATAGTGTTAGCAAAACATCACCTGGAATACCTACATGGGCATTTTCTTTTAAATGTATTGAAGAAAGTTTAATTGAAACTGGAGGATGGGACAAAAAGGCTGATAATAAGATTAGAGAATGAAGTCTTTTGGCAGTGAAAGTAGAGGAGGACATCTTATTTAGCCTTGCATCTCTCCTTGAGAGATGAGACCTGATATGCAGATGATACCTGATGATGCAGCTGATATCTGTCAGTATTTTGCTGCTAAAAGAGCAGGGAGAGAAAAGGACTGTTTAAGCTAAATGCCAGCATTAGCGTGAGAGCAGATAGGAACTAATGACTCCTGAATTGGTTCAAAAGCACACTTACAGGATCCTTACAAGACTTTGGGCTCTGGAGCAACCTTCCAGATAGGAACTTTGAACAAAACAGTGAGAAAGTGAAGTTTGATATATTTACATCAGAGGAAATGTGCTAATATGCAACACATATTAAAGGAAATTCCTTTCATTCTTCTTGTCCTATACTTGGCTTTAAACTCATTTGCTGCGCTACCTGTTACACAAAATTGCACTTCCATTACTGGTGTCAGGTACTTGTGAGATACTTAGGTGTTTCAAGGAAAAAAATCTGGAAAGAATCAATAAGCACTCCTGTTTATGCTGTCTTATTAAAAATGTGTGGCTATGGGGGCTAAGAAATGGGACCCATTGTCTGGCCCTGCTGAACAGCAGAGAGCGACCCATCTCCAGTCGAAAGCCAACCAGATGTGCACTGGCTCCTGTAAGTGTTGTAGCTCATGAACCATCCATGTGGTAGGTGTGGAAGAATATTAGCTGGGGCAAAACAGTAGCAAAGACCTTCTTGATGTGTTGCCTGTGCAGGCCAAGTGCAGTGCCCAGGAAAGTTCTGTACCATGGTGTAGTTAACCGGCAAAAGGAGCTTTAGGGCCCCCTCTTAGACAGGGACTATGTCTTGGTGAGCACATGAAATATTACTTTATGTTACCTCTGGTGTAAAGCAGGAGACCAAATATTAATCTGCTGTAGAACGAAACAAGAAAAATAATTATTTTTAAAAAGCTTGGTATGCTGCTACTGAATAATATTGTCTTAGAAATCGTAGATTTCTGAGAGGTTTTCACTGTGCTTGATTTCACTTTAGTGAACAAAAGAAAATAATAATGAACAGAAAAATCTTGTAATGCTTTGCTAATCCAAAAAATATGACTTTTTTTTGAGATTTGACAAAATATATAGCAAATTTAGAATCTTTGCATTTAGACATGTAATTCAAGATTTTTTTTCTCCAGTTGAATACAGATTCAGAATGTATTAGGTTTATTTTTTAATAAATCATACAGATTTTAATTTCTTTTTCTGTTTTACCAATTACCTTATCTTCTTTGTATTCATTTTCAAATAAGCACCTTTGCCCTTCTCCCTTACACCCACCGTGGCAGATGCTGTTTGTAACCATCCATAAACCAACTTGAAGGTGTCCTTCAGATTCCTTCTTGAAATTCTCCTCCAGGAAGCATACAGAGAATGCTCAGGGAACTGGGCTGTGTTTAGTACTGCTTGCTGTTTTGCCTGGTATTGCCAAACCCTTACTTCATATATCCATATCTGCATGCCATAAATACTCCTCGGGGGAAGTTTTTTAGATTTTATTTTATTTTATTTTATATGTGTGTGTAATATCTGAATATATATATGGATGTATTAATACAGTTATATGTAAACATATTGACATGGGGTTTTTTGGTTGTATTTTAAACACATTCCCCCAACAATTATTGAGGATGCTGGGTCCTACAATGATGTAAAAAAATTAAGACTACTTGTGTAAAATAATTAAAACTACATGCTGTAAGACTTGTGCATCTTATAGCACACGTTCTTTAGGTTCTTGTTGTTATTTGATATATGCCTGTTTCCTTCACATACAGTACTGTATTAAATTTTTTTTTGACTTTGCATATAATGTTATCCACCTGTAACTTCTGTTTTGAGTTATTGCAGTTTTGACTTTAACCACCATATTATGACATGTGCCCATTTTCTGAAATGGATGCGCTGATGGCCATTACTTAATAAATCTCATGTTAAACAAAATTATTAAGCTCGTATTTTTAGCTGTTATTTTTTTTCTATAACAGATTTTATTTTTTTTCCCATTTTTTGGAAGCAATATGATTATTCGAAGGAAAGTCCTCATGTTCTCTATTTTACCTTCACTTAGAGTATCAAATGCTCAGACCAGTGTAACTTGTTAAATCAAGAATAAACACTTGATGCATTAGTACATCCGACTGATTCAACTGTAGCACATATTTCTCTCTGAAGGATTTAAAAATTAACTGTTAGAAATTGACTATGATAGAAATCACAGAAAACCAGTTCTAGTTTTCTAAGAAAAAGACTTGAAAATGTATTTCAATACCCTTAAATAACTATATTTAAGAACATCCCGCTTAATGCTTGGAAATTAACGGTCGTTTTATTCATTTGGAATAGAAATGCCTTCAACCTTTTAGGAAAAGCAAGAGCAAATTACAGCCAAATTTTCATTTCACAAGTCATCTTCATCCAGGATAAGCCAGGGCCCCAAGGTCAATTCTTCAATTTGGTATCCTATTTCCATAATGTTATTCTGCAGTGTACTTTCATTATTACTGGAGCACTGCTCGCTTTCCTATTAGTTTTATAAATGGCTATGTTAATGTCTTTTTGCAGACAAAACCACCTTTTGTTAATATCCCAGTGGATTTCCTAAGGATTAAAATACAGTTTTAAGCAGCCATTGGTTCTATTTATATTTTTTCATTGATGATTAGCCCTTGTCACCTACCCAAAAGTGGCATTGTTCAAACAGAGATCGAAGCAGTTTTTAAGAAGATGTGTTGAGTGATTGGCTTGACTGACAGAAAAGAAATAATTAGAAGCTGAGAACTCTAAGAATCTGTGTAAAATTTAGTAATAGCCAAAGCAATGCAAAAGTAGAGGGGAAAAAAACGATGTGGGGTGGGCAGAATGTATTCTGGCCAGTGAGTAGCCCTTTGTTAAGACATGGAGTTCTGCAGATAAAACTGTATTCTTTGTCTTTCCTGGGCTGTTAGTGCTGAGAAGGTACCAGTACAGCTCAGCTGGGGTACATCTTTTACCCCTAAATCTTACCAGTTTTGTTTCAGATAATTAAATATTTACTTCTACAGTTGTAATAAATGCATACATTATGTAATATCCAGGACAAAAATGGCTGGAAAATGTCTGCAGTGTTCAGTAGTGTACATCCTTGCTAGGAGGATTTGTGTTTACTGCTCAGCCAAGTATTGCATAAGAAGTTCTCCTCAGACCTTACAGACAGTGGAAAACTATGTTTCTTGGGAGCCATATTGACGAAATTTGTTTTTTCTGGTGTGTCTTTTGCTAGTAGGATAAATGATTTATGTACATAAAATATAACTTCATTCAAGAAAGTAAGTTGAAAGAAGCTATTGATTGATTACCCTGATTTTCCTTAGTCTACATATCTAACAAACACTGTACAAGCATTTTAGTAGATATAGACACAGTCCTGTCCATAGGAGCACAGTCTTCTGTTTTGCTTTGGAGCTGAACCTTAGAATAGAATATTTATTTGGAAGGGGCCTACACTGATCATCCAGTCCAACTGCCTGAGCACTTCAGGGCTGATCACAAGTTAAGGCTGTTGTTAAGGGCATTGTCCAGCCTGGGGCATCAACCACCTCTCTAGGAAACCTCTTCCACGCTTGACCAGCCTTTCAGTGAGGTATTGCTTCCTAATGCCCAGTCTAACCCTCCTCAGCACAGCTTTGAACCATTCCTGTGCATCCCATCGCTGGATCCCAAGGAGAAGAGTTCAGCATCTCTGTTTCCAATTCCCCTCCTCAGGAAGCTGTAGAGAACAACAAGGTCGCCGCTCAGGCTTCTCTTTTCCAAAACAGAGAAGCCCAAAGTCCTTAGCTGCTCTTAACAGGACGTGCCTTCCAGCCCTTTCACCAGCTTTGTTGGTCTCCTCTGGATGTGCTCAAGGACCTTCCTTTTTAAACTGTGGGGCCCAGAACTGAACAGAGTGTTCAAGGTGAGATTTTAACACCACTGAATACAGTGGGATAATAGTCTGTTTTGAGAAGCTGGTTGTGCTGTGTTAGGTCCAAGATAATACACTTATGAAGAGGATTTTTGTAACAGAAGATATATCTTAGTAGGAGCTTTATCTTCCTGAGAACAGCTAGCCAAAAAACCATGTTTAATTTCTGAAATTGGACTGATAAATGTTTGATACCTGACCCTGACCTGCTGCAGCTGGAACAAAATCAGTAGGCTCAGTACCCTCAAGACAGAGCAGTCCTTTGGCTTTGTCCAGCACAGCTCTCACTTGTGCTTTAATCAGACATTTTAAAAAAGAGAAACCTTTCTGAATTACTTTTCCTTCCATCCTGATATATTTGCAGGTCTTGGAGACATATGGTCTAGTACTTTGTCACAGAGCTCAAGTCCTTCTGACATACTGTCTCTGATGAGGTTATTTAAGTTGAAATTTTCGAACTTGAATGCTTAAATATGAGTTTATATGAACAACTTAATAGCTCTCTGCTGAGTATGATTTGCCGTTGTGCAACTTGGAGTAAGCAGACAATTCAAAATAAAAAAGAGCAGTTTAGTACATAAGACTAATTCAAATTTTCAAGGTATTCTGTACTCTGACTGGGAGAAAAGTCAAGAGGTCCTTGAGGAGATGGATGCTTGAACTAGTATCCCACACTGTACAGATGGAACCAGTTTAGATCCTAAACATATTTGTATTGCCTCAGAAAAGCTTATTAACACATGTGAAGGACAACATTATTGTGATTAAATTGCTTCTAGAACTCCTCTGCATGCATTTAGCTAACTCAGTGCACCTGCTTTTTGGGCTCACCCCAAGTGTCCTGTTCCTATTTTGGTGCTGATGTGAGCACCTGCTTTGGACATACACTCTAGGTTCACCTGACCTCAGTTTAGGCACTCTGCTGAGTGTGAGTTAAGAACTGCCAGTCTCTCCAGAGCCAATGTAGAGAGGCACTTTTGCAGAGTGTAATTCATCCTACCTAAAATTGGAAATATCTTCCAAATGTACTCCTCTCTCTTTCTCTCTTGGAGAGTCTCGTTTTGGAGACTTTCCCTGCAATGCTCTTCATTTCTTCTAAAAATCTCCATAGGTCTTGTGTCTTCCAGTGTATATGTGCTGTCTATTAGTTAAGATACTTTATATTAAAAACTGTCAAAGAAATGAAAGCAATTTCGTATGGTTCCCAAATTAATGACAGTCTGCTGGTACATTGGTTGCTTTCCGTTGGCATCTGGGTCCTAGTACAGACTGCCATTCTTAATCATATTTTAATTTTCAAATAAATTGCTTTCATTATCCTTTCATTTACAATACCATGTGTGCATTACTGCTCATTAATGTTTGTCATCTACTTTGCTGCGACTGGGTTTTTAAATAGCCATGGTTGCAATGCAGTAATTAAAGATGATCCATGTTGGTTTTGTAGAAATTATTCTGAAGCCTTCTTACAAAAAAAAAAAAAAAGGGAAACATAAAACCTGAGTGCTGTTAAAATAAATTCCTTAAATGTATGGAAGCAGCTTAGCATAAGGCGTTGCCTTTGGGTAAAAAGAGAGCACTTCTAATTCTTCTACTTGAATGAAGTCTAATGATGGATCTGTATGAAAACTGTATTTCTCTGTAATTACTGTTGGTTTTGAGTATAATATTTTATACTCAATATAAAGTAAGATTTTTGTCATATTGCTTTGCAAAATTTTTATTCCACTGTCTGCTTATTGTTATTAGTTTCTATTCAGCTAATTCCTTCCCCCTTTTTTTCTACTGTAAACATCAAAAACATGAAGGGACCTAACCAACATAACAGGGATTTTGAAATTGCAGTTTTGGAACACAATCCCTATGGGACAGAAGTCAAAACAGTAGCAGTAACCTCTGCCCTGATTTTGGCCTAGACATCTTCCAGAGGTTATACATTGTAATATGGAAATGCTTCCTATATCTGCACTTGCAGTTGGTATTTGCTTGCCTGGGACACAGCCTCTATGACTGATTTTATGCACACATGAAATTGTGGATCTCCATGTCTGTGCTTATCTGATATTTTCTATTCCTTTGCCCCTTAAGTGACTGTTCTCAGCTTTTAAGATCTGGCCCTTAGGGATCCCAATGAGAATGTTCAAATGGAATGTCACTACTGATATGGCACAGGAGTAAGGGAACAATTATACATTATTCAGAGAAATTTAAATGGATTTTTGAGGTATGATACTCTTTATGAACTATGCCACAGAATTAGTGGTTTTTCTGGTGCTACTATTTTAAAAAGCAACTTCAGGGGATGGATACATCCTAGTGTGACAGTGCTTGGCCCCAAGAATTGGTGCACTCTTCTTGGTGGCACTTGGAACTCGAATCTTGCAATTACCTGCAGTGCTTTTGTGTCTCACTGTGTGGTCATGGCTGAAGAGGCCTCTCTCTTATATCAGGCTGCATTTGCTTCTGAGCCAAAATGGTGAAACACGTTCTACTTCTTTCAGTCTGTGCCATCAGGTTCTTCCAATGAACCTTGTCAGCTCTCCATGACCAAGATCTTAACAGTCTCTCCCTGACTCAAAGAAAAAAACAAAAGTTTGAATAAACAAAATTACTGATGTCCCCAGTATTATTCTATAGTTTATATATCCTCATGGAAGCGTAGAGGAGGGAAAATATTTGGAAATACACAAGAGTAATAGAAGGGGATGTATTTGGAAATATAATTATTTTGGTGGGCTAACACTCTGGTTAAGATAAATACATAAAATGAAAATAAATAGATTTAATTAATGATAAATCAATGTATTAAAAATAATAATAAATTTGTAAATTTTCTTATTTGAATGATAGAAGAAAATCCAATTTCTCTCTATTTCTCTTTATTATTGTAGTCAAGCAAACTGAAATAGGCGTAACACCTCTTCTTAGTGTTAAGTAGCTGAAAAGCCAAACTGGATGAAAACTGATAGTAGCACCTCAGCTAAGGTTAAATCCACTTTTGAGGTTTGTTTAATCCAGTCATTTAAGCCTCATAGTTTTATTCATATAACGGTATGTATTTCTTCAATTTAGTGATTTAGATTTTAGTTTAGCCAGATCACCTACAGCATGTGACTTTCTCTTTGGTACCTTTGGAGCAAATCTGTCATAACTACACCCCTAACTTACCTGTCCAATCTCATATGCAAGTTTTGGTGAGCTGTGTCAGGTTTAAAAACACTTTTTCCTAAAACTCAGTCAGTTTAGTACGAAAAGAAACATTGACTGTATTTGTTATTAGAAAGAATACTTTTTCATATGTGAAATTTTGCTGTTCTCATGAATGGTGAAAGCATGGAAATATTGGCAGTAGCACCTGGGAGGCTTGAAATGAATGGAAATTTAGGCATGTCTTTAGTAGTAACTGAATGCATTAGAGCTTGTGCAGAAAGACACCGGGTAACATGACATCCTTCAGAAGTACTTGCAACCTCAAATGCTTATGAATATTTGTCTTAAATCCATGCCTCAACTTTGCGTGAAAAGCAGAGAATTCCATGACAATAAAATTTGTTCCAGGTTATTCCTTCCATTTTCTGGACAAGTGTAAATATGAGGGCTCATAGCTGATGGAATTTGTAGACTTGAAGATGGTTAGTCATTATTTGGGATGGAACAAAGATAAACAAATTTATTTTTTAATTTTGGCAGTATGTCATTAAGTGATTCACCCTGATGCAGTGAATGTGTCTAAGCATATTCTTTTACTTATTTACCACTTTTTCCTGTGGTAGATAATGATATAATTCTGTATACGCTGATTACAACAGGCAAGTACACTGACAGTTACAATTCATCATGATTCTGGATGGCCCCAGAGTTAAATTTTGGTAACTGGATGTTCAAGAAATGTTACTATACTAAAAATTCATAATCAGAAGGGATGCAATAAGGCTTTGCTATTCTTGTCCAAGTACATGAAGAGTATCAATATTCAACCTGGAAATCAGAATGTGTGCAGAGATGAAGAGAGGAGAGAAAAGCAGTAATACTGTTAAAGAAATGTAATGATGTTGGTTTTGAATAGATTGTCTTATTCTGGTCATGGCTATCAAGGTTCAAGGAACATCCCTGCTCCTGTGAGAAGACATCCCTCAAAGCATTGAAGCTGCTGCAATAGCTTTAGAATAAGCAGCAAACACTTGCTTTTCAGTAATGTAATAGGGATCTACACAACCCTTGTCTTTCTGTATAAGAGGTATCAGTAATGTCAGTGAATTGCTGAGGACCTGCCAACAATGTTAAAAAAGTAATCTTATTTATGTAGATATATTTTTCTGTTTGTTTTGTGATATTAAAAACTGAGCAGAGCAGAAAATGATAGATGATTTTTGGTGGGGTTTTTTTTTTGAGTAACAGTCACTGTCCAGATAAGGTGAGGGCTAAGAGATTTCTCTTCTTCATACCACATAATATGCCATTTTCATTTTGTGCTGCTTATAACCCTGAGTGTCACAGCTTTCTATTCTAGTCTGAATAGTCAATGAAACATTATGAAGCCGATAAGAAAAGCTGGTCCCCGTTCCTTGGCAACGGCTGTTAAGCAGAGCTGAGTGCTGTTGATTGAGGAGATTAGCTGCCAGAGATAAACCTCCTCTTTTTGCTGCCCTGCTGCTTATCTTTCCACCCATAACAAGTTGCACCAAATATGACAGCAGTCAGTGGTTTAGGCAGAATATGAACTTTGTGGCAAATGAAATTTGTGCAAAAGACTTTGGGTGCTGACGTTAAGATCTTGAATTTATTGAAATTTGCGGGTTGTTTTCTGGACTGACGTTTCTTGACTCAGGGGTGAACATTTTTATTTGAAAGGGTGATGCTCCAGATGTGAGAGAAATGGGATGTCCTATTGCTACATAAACACCAAAAATAATAGCAAATATTTTTAACAGTTGCCTCTGGCTCCTGTTCTCGGTGACATTGAAGAAACACATGAGATACACAGTAAAATTAGTGCAGCTACTAGGTATGCAGAAGTTGAATTAAAAGATAAAAATTGACTATTTTGGTTGATGCCATTGAGAGAAAATGCTACTGTAGATTAAACAAATCTGGATGCATCTAAATCTGTTTCTATCTGGACGTGGCTTGGAAACATTTCTGGTTTCGGTATGTCCAAATTACATTTCATGACAGAAGTGTTTTATTGACTGGAAAATTAAAGCTGAAATACGACTAGGGAGAGAAGCTGGTGACTTTTTTCTTCCTCAAGATTCACATTTCTGTTTCCTATTGCATTTTTTAAATGTTGTCTTATACCTTTGCTTTCATTAGGGAGTCTGCAGTTCTGTTCACTTTTTCACCCTTGAGGAGGTCTTTGGTGATGCCCACACCAACACCCTGGATCCACTGGCTCTTTGCAAACCTCTGTGTTGGCCAGACCAGGAGTGTAGCCTGGGCTGGTTGTTGAATAACTGGGGAGTGGCAAAGCACTGGCAAAATAATGAAACTCTGAAGTCGTGTTTAAGAAAAGATCCCTGTGTGCAGAGATCTGGTGAATAGTTATCCACCAGAGATAGTTAGAGTGTCATAAATTCAGCAGTACTATTTAAATGGCTGTGGTTATTGTCAATAATGCAGCAGAAGCTTCATAGTACTAGATTTTGGGTATAGGCATTTTCCTTCATTTACAACTGCAACCCTTTCTGTTAACTCTATCAAAACATACTGAAGAAATGATGGCTTCTGCTGGAAGAGCATTCCACTGGAGTGCAGGAAGAGGCAAAAAGCAGAGATAGTATTTTCTGTGTGGTTTTCTTATTCTGGTCAAGAATCTGGCACTTCGTAAGTAATATAGTATCACAGAGAAATTTAAAAAGTTATAGCATGATGCTCATTACTAAAATATTATTTCAGTGGATTATTTTGCTGATCCTATAGTACTGGCTTTCAGGTTTCTTTATTTTCATCTTTGGTGAATGGTTATTTCCCTATTTTGTAGAATGAATATTTTGTTCAAAATTATTCTTATTTATTCAGTCTTGTTTTAAGATGTATATGTGCTGAGTATACAACTTCTGTACTTAACAACGCCAATTGCGGGAGAACCAAAGGTTGTGAGCAGCTTAAATCCAGCCCCCAAACTCCAGTTAAAGAATGACTTTTAATTGTATACAGTATTTTTAAAAACCCATTGCAACTTATAAATATGCACAAATGTAAAGTAGGAGTTGTATGTGTTTCGTGAGTAAAATACAAAGAAATTTGGGTTGCACATTTTGCATACATTGAGGGGTCTCTCTACCCATTGCAATAGCAAAAAAAAGTCTAGCTTTTCAGATCCACTCTTATCACAATTTGAGATAATGCAAGTCTTAAAAGTTGTTATGAATTGTAACACACAAAACTGAGGAGAATAAATGTTTCGGAAACTGCTCCTAGTCCTGTTCCCAATCTCTGTTCCTGTATCATTTCATCTGTCTGCAGGCTTACTTAGAGAGACAAAAGATCATCTGCTATGCTGAAGACTTTCACCGTAGGGCTTTTTCCAACCCATAAATAATCTCTTTTTCTTTTCTCAATGCCCTTTCCAAAATTTATCATTCATCTTCAAATTTGGATGCCAGAACTCTCTATTCCCATACCGACCTTACTGCAAACTGAATGATGTCATCTCCCTATTCCAACTTATTGCCACCATGCTCATATATCCCCAAACCTTTAAGTGCTTTTGCCCTTCACCTACTGCCATTAGCAAGGGGGTGGGCAGTACTCAGGGTCTGTCACACAGCAGGGTATCCAGATCTCTAATTTCTTGTAACAGAAATAAATATTCTGGCTGCAGCTTCTGATAGGTGGTCCTATGTATTTAGCTATTTTAAAGCACTGTTTGCTTGAAAACTGTCAGATTTTTCATACTCTCCGGACTGTTCAGCAGAAACTGCTGGCATCCTGATGTCAAAACTTGAGGTGAAGTTCTCTGCTGTTCGAGTGTCCATGTGTAAGTTGCCAGAGACAGCTTGATGTGCTAAGGCTTCTGTAGTGTATTTCAGTCTTAAGCAAGGTGTAGAGATTTCTGAGGTAGCTCCAAACAATTTTAATCAGGCCACTGGGTTCAGCATTCTGGAGTAATCCTAGTTTACAAGGATTTACCCTTTCCTCCTTAAAAGATTGTATTCAAATTTTCTGCTGATGTTTTTCAGGAGCACATAACATAATTTTCCATAATTTCTTTAATGCTTTGTAGCTAGGGAACAAGATGGAGATCTTTATTACTAGTATTCCGTGCACATCTGAAGTCAGTTCCATTTAGGAATAAATTCAGTAACTCAGATTACAAAAGCAATCTGCTGTCTCAGTAAATATTGTCCTGCAAAGATCTAGAAAGCTTCAAGTTTGGCGGAAGACAGAAATAAACCAAGTTTGCTCTATTAGATACTGCAGCTGGTGAGTGTGAATGGAATGGTCATTAGTCATGTTTTCACTAGAACACTGTCTCCTGCAAACCCATAATAACTAACTCTTAAAATACAAGCTCTTGGCACTTAGCACAAGGTAAAACTTACACCACTTTGTTTTTAATACAAAATGAAAATTAACGCAGAAATCCATTTTGCTGAACATGTTTCCTTGCAGAGTTATTTTTGCCTTGGGAATACAGATGCAAGAGCAGCTACAGTCTGATCACAGAGCAAAGACATTGCCAGCACCAAAGTGGTTCTTGGCACCAGCCAAAAATGTAATGGGGATCCTTGAAGTGACTGAAGTACATCTCAGTGATACTTGGAAAATTAGTGTACATAAATAAGCATTAGTATATTTGCATCTCATTGATTCCATAAATAAATTCTTAGTCCCTCTAGTAACCTTTGTTCATAAATGCATATTGAGTAAAAATTCTTCATGTTTCATCATTCCTGGTTGCTCTGGTTTAATTTTAAACAGTGCAAGCAATGGGAGCTCCATTACTCTTCCAGAAGAGAGCTGAACAGCTCCAGAATAGTTTCTCTCTGCTAGAAACTTGTTTTCATTCAGATTGTTCATTTTTGTCTTTTCATTCCGTTTCTCCCAATAATGTAATAAATAATCAATCAACAAGGTTGCCTAAACTTTTGGTCGTCCCCATAAAGAATCAGATAGTTCAGTGCTTAAGGCTTTATGTGACTGCTTTCTTTCTTTTATTTTTCTCTGAATTTCTCTCATTTATCCATATCTTTCTGGTAATGATGTGGTCAGAATCTGTTGCAGTATTTTGTCTTCCCTCTAGGAAAATAAAAGCTTTTTCTAGGTGGCTCAGTTTCTTCACTGTTAGATAGCAATGTATGGTATAAACCTACATGCTAATCCTGCAGTCCAGTGGCTAGATATGTTAAAGGAAAAGAGATAGCTTTATTGTAAGCCTACTAACACTTGACTTATACTTGAATTTAAAGTATTTATCCTCTTGGTGGAGGATTTATATGTTTAAGTCTTTTCTCCCTTTTCTCTTTATTACCAGTATTGACAAAAAACGGAGTTGTTGTTCAGAGGATTTTGATTGCAAGCTCTTTTTTTTCAGATGCATCACAGCTAATATTGAATATGTAGTTTTGCTTAGAAAAAGACTCTCAATATTGCAACTAGAAGGTCTTGGGTTTTTTTCCTCAAAGGTTTTCTGGATTGGTCTCTGTGATCAAAATTAGAGGCAGATGGTTTCTGTGGCTTACAGTCTGTAGTGGTCATTTGGATGTGGAAGATGTTGATTCAACCATTGTTTTCTCATCCTTTATTATCCTCATCATGGAGCCAAAACTATGGCTTTCATGCCATGTAGTTTCCTAGGCTGTGGAAAGCTCAAGTTTGGTTCCCTAAGAAGTACCAAGTTATTGAAGCATTGTTCAACTTGAACATTAGCTCTAGCAGCAAAATGTTAAGGCTTGCTTTCTTTTCATCTCTACTTTTTCCTTTCCTAAAAGTCTCTCCTGCCCTCTCCTCCCAAGGCATGGCCATTATTTCGGTGGTTGCGAGGCCCAAGTATGACCTGTTAAGGCCGAGCTTCATTTCTATGCTCTGAATCACAGAAAATAGGCATTGAAATCTGGACCTCTCATTCTCTTAGCTGAATAACTTAGGGGCTTTTTGGAATCAGGCAGCACTTCTTTTCGTGGCAAGCCTGCTCTCCTCTTGCTTTGTTAAGTGTAGCTCACTTTTCCACATTCCCTTCCTTCCCTGCTTTTGCTGTACTAAAGAATTTTTAGTTACTTTCCCTACAATTTACATATTTCTGTTGTAACTTAAAAAAATCTCTCAAGTGAAAGTGCGTATAATGCTTTGGGACCATACAATCCACCACTTAAATTAGTAGGTTAGCACAGAAATAGTTCCTGAAATCATATTTCCCCTCCGTTGAAGGTTATATCTTTTTTTTTTTGGATGATGGACTGAGTCCTCCAGAACTTGCTCTCAGAATTATTCCTTGAGGCTGTAAAGCCCAAAGGAACTATTCGTGCTCAGATGTGCCTCAGGATGATTTGGAGCTTTGCAAATCCCAGCCCTATCAGAGTATTTGCACAACAGCTAACTAATGCTGCTGTTAATGTTAACTTTTATCTTTGAATATGAGCACTTTCAGAATCACTCACTTGCCATCCAATTCTTTCAATCAGCAGAAATATTCAGGGGTTTTAGGTCTGGGAATTTTTTGAAAGTAGACCAGCTATCCACCTTTTTCCTTAAATATCTGTGTCTGGAGAGGTGAGAAAAGGCATTAAATCTTGTTAGAGTTCTTTTATAGGACTGTCAGGTGATCTGGCTTTCAGCGGAATTTACAAAGTTACCTTTGCCTTCCAGGTAGCAGTTTATTTAGCAGCTGAGGAAGAGTGGATTTACTGGACAGTAAGAGTCCTCCACTGCATGACATTTTTTTTGTTGGATTAAAAAAGTCATGTTTAGAACATCTTACTTTGTTGTTTTCTACTTTTTATGGTGTTTCTATTAAATCCATATAATAAATCTACAAAAATATGCTATGTGTTTTACTTACCATTGAGGATTTACCCTTACTGCATAATGTTTTGTGCTTCACACACTGGCAAAAGCAGAATACCCCCACATAGTCATGGTAAAGCCTATATGCACTTCGCTTACTTGTCCTTACAATGTCTTACTTCCACAAATACTGCAGCCTTTTATTTTAAAATCATCTTTCTTAATTTTAAATAATTGCCTTAAAAGCTTCCACATGCCTATTAGCCATTAAGATAGGGAAGGACAGAGTGGACTGAGGGTGACTGGAACTGCATAGCTCTGTATTCCAGATGAAGTCAAATGGATTTGAGACCAATAATTTCAGGTGGTGAGTAGTGTGTGCTCCAGGACTGATCCCTGTCCACTAGATGCCACTATTACTGCTCCAAAATGAAAATAACTAAGGGACCACTGAGGAAAATAACCCAGGACTACCGAGATAAGCAAAATAAGATGGTAAAAAGGCTTTAAAAGCTGAGCAGGGGGGATTGCCCCCTAGGAAGGCCGCACTCCACAAAGCAATACGGGACTGCAGGGCAGCTCCCCCTGATTGCAAACAGCAGCTCCTCTGCTGAACCACTGCAGTGAGACTTGTGAGGATTTGCTGTTTGGAAGTGTTGGAGTCACACTCTCAAAGCACTGTATGAGACAGTGTAGAAGCCACTGTTGCTCTATCTGTATGATCTCCACCTTACTTCTGAAGAGAATTTAAAAGTAGACATATAAATTATGAATAATTCTTTTTTAATAAATGGAACATTAAGAGTACATTGTTTGCTGAACAGCTTACTTGTAAATGTTGATTGTGGATTTGTGTACGCTATCTTCTGAAATAAGCCTCCTTGCAAACCACTTAATGTCTCCAAGGAACAGTACCATTTTATTTTTTTTTTTAATTTTTGAAAAAGGATGTTGAAAACAAATGCCATACTATGAGAAATAGCAGGGAGAGAGGAGTAAAATACTGTAACAGTCTCCTTCATGCTTCCTAAAACATTTAACATCTGTGACCTTGAAGACCAGTATCAATGGACTTATGAGATGCAAATATTATGCTTCCCATTGGAAAAGGATTTAATCTCTCCAGTAGGCAACTCAGGCTCTAACCGTGGGTTATAAGCACTGACCTTTTCATTAGTCCTGGACTACTCTTGCATCTTACAGCACCTTAAACCATTAGCTGGGGGAAGGAGTGTGAAGTGATGTCCATATTCAGTGAGAACAAAGAATTCTTTTCTTACAGAAGGTTAAATTGCTGAAGGATGATGCCCACTGAAAACTCTGCAGAAACATTAGAGGAAGTTCTCTGGTTAACTGCAAGAGTACAAATGATGCAGTCACAGGTGGTAGAAGTTGCCATTTGACACACCACTGGCTCTATGGACTTTCTGTTTTACATCAAGACTCAGGAACAAAGCACAATGGCTGCAGGATGGGGCAAAACTCAGTTTTATGCATAGCTTTACTTTATAATTTTTTAACAACTGTCAGGCAGTAAGGGGAAGGAAGCTGAAGTGTTGGTTGGCCACTGGGTGTGAGTACTGTCGCTGTCTGGAGAGCTGCCTCCTTTCTGGCTGCTGCACAAAGTTTGAAGAGCAGAAGAACCAGGTGCTTCAAAGCATCTGCTTGAAGGTGCTTCTGCAAAGGTCACTTGTCAGTGCCATGTGAAAATTTCACTGCATGTAGATTTAAATAATTAATTACTATACAACACAATCTTTTAATTTACGTATATCAAGCTTTCAGCAGCCTGCAGACAAACTCCAGTATCCTTACCAGTCTGCATAGCTTTGCTCAGCAAAAGACGATCAACAAGAACTCATTCTTTTTTTGCTGGTATTATTCAAAACTGTACCAAGTCTTGGATGCATCTTAGTTTCAATCATCAGATTAGCCATACTTAGTTGTTCCAGGATAGAATATGTTTCTCTTGCCAAGAACAGCTTATTATACACAGATTTATTTTTACTTTTTTTTTCTTTCTTTTTTTTTGAGGAAACGCTACCTAAAAAGAATTTAATGAATCAGCAGCCCACAAATAGTGTTGCCTTCAAGGTGAAGGTTGTCACTCAGTGGAAGCTTCCAAAGATTTTTTAGTACCTGTTAAGCACATGATGGCTGTCTGCCTTACCAAGTGAAAATGCTGCCCCAACCAACTCTTCAAAATTTTTTCAAACTATAGGTTTTACATATTTCTGTACCTAGATGTCAGTCATGCATGCAAAGTGCTACTTCCTCAGGTAGGTAATAGAGGTAATAAATATGCACTAACTAATGAGAAACGAGCATTAATAATGAATAATTATGGGCGTTTTCTGTCCCTTTTTAAACCTTTCTCAACAAACACACTTCTAGAACTTGCATTTTGACTTGCTCATGGTTTAATCTATCAGTTATAATTTTTTCACTAGAATTTGATAAGCACTCAGTGTAAATACATCTACTATGCTCCAGGGTGTTGTCTTTAATAAAAGAGGTCTGTCTGCTACTATTTGAGGTCTTATTGGGCGCCTGAGTTAAGTAAATTTCTGTCCTTTAATCTTAGCATCTAACTTTGTAATATATAAATATTTGTCACAATTCAAGATTTTAAATAAAAGCTTGTAAAAGTTCATGCTTGCATTTCTTCTCAAACGTTAAACCTATCAGCAAAACAGCCAAATAGATAAAGAAGCATCTCACTGCCTCCTTGGGTGTATGGGTATATTATTCTTCCGGTTTAGTCTCTTTGGAAACAAAAGCAGAAGCTCTCTAAAAGTCAACATTAGCATGCTGTTAAAGCAGATGTTTCCAGGTCTAAGTATAACTTATAAGACATTATTATGGAAATTTCAGACACTACTTTTTGCTAACAGCAAATGATAGCACTTTAACAGCAACCATATGTGTTTATTGATCGGTTGTCTCAACCTTCCCTCATTCTGGGCATGTGTAAAGAGCAGATGTCCTTTGAATAGTACATTCCTTCTCAGAACACAATTTTAATGAAGGTTCAGTATGAACACACTCTCAACAGCTATAGGCAGACAGAGCATGGCATTATTAAAACATCATTCATGTTTTGAACTTCCTCTGCCCTGTTACTGTAAAGTCTGGGAGCTTTTCCATTTTCAGCAGCCCCACATCACACTGTGCCCCAGGTGGGTACAGCTGGTCCAGAAAGATACACCACGTATATTGACTTGCTGTAAATATCACAGCAAGTTTGGGATAGTTCAGAGCAGACTAAGATAAGACAGTTCTTAAACATGAGCTGTAATTTAAGTAGAAATGAGGTTCATGCTGGCCCAAAACCATTTCCAACTTTGGGCCACATCATGCCAAAGGGATTTCTTGAAAGAAAGAGGGGCACCTTTTACAAATTTTGCTGGGTAAAATGGGTCTCCCTTGCCTTTCCCCACTCCCCACTGCCATCTGTGTAATTTCAAGGAAGTTTATTTAAAAGGTACCCTGAAAATTGAATGCTCAAGCTCAGTTTTACTTTTTAGGTCTTTTTAAGGTCTTAAATCTTGCCTCAGAAACCTTATTAATGAAATAATTAAAAATCCAATCCAAAACCAAAACAGAACAAAATGACCCCAACCGAAAACCAAACCAAACAAATAGAAAAATCTAGGAAAATTCCTGGTTTTTTAGAAAAAGCAGCTGAACTCTGAAATGTACTGTTTGCACGACTCCAGTCCGACTGTAATCCCCAGTATAAAGATCCTCTGTATTTAAGAGCTGTATTTGCCTCCCTCCCCGCTCTCCTCATGCAGCCTTATTTGTGGTTGCAGCCTCTTCAAAGCTCACTATGCCCATATTTCAAATACAAAAGCCAAAGTAACTTGCAGTTTCTCCCTAAGCAGTCCCAGTGTTTTTGGATAGATTGTATAATGCAGCTCAGACTCATGTGCTAATTGTTAATTTTAGCATTTTAAATAGGTTTTGTTCTATTCAAAGGAAGTAGGCTAAAGGTTTCTGAAAACTCCAAGTTTAGGAAAAAGGGTTTGGTCTCTTTTAGAGTTTGTGAGTGAATTAGCTTTTTGCATCCATGGAGATACCCTTCAATGATACTTAATACAAAAACCCCTCTAATTTGTACTTAGTTTGTATGGTTTTATGGACTCTAAAATAAGATTATAATTATTTTAAAGGTACATTATCTGAAAAAAATTATGGAAAATTAGTTGTTTATATAAACATAGATTTTTGTCCTAAGCCAGTAATGGTGGTATTCCAAACTAGAGCTCTCAATGTCAAGCTATGTTTCATTTTGGACAATCTGGTTCCTTTCTGAATCAGAACCTTATTCATTCCTGTTATCTATCCATTTACAAGTGATTGATATTTATATACTTTCTTTATTTCCAACTGCAACAGGACCGTAAAAAGGGTTGTGTTTTTGTTTTTTTTTTTTAATCTGCTGTAGGCTGCTTTTTACATTATATGGCAGAAACCCAACCATATCTGTCTATGTGGTTTCCAAATTAAACCTAGTTTCCAATAGCAAAATTAGACTCAGATGTAGGTTTTTAATTTGGATTAACTTAATTTGGCAGTTATAACTGACAGGAGGATTGGAAAGGCAAAGAAAGGAAAAGTTGGCTAATTTCAATGAGGTATTTGTGTATAACAGTGCAGGCTAATAATGCCCTTTTTCTGCATCCTGGTTTGGTTTATTTTCTTTTATGCCATTATTTGTGTTTAGTGAACAGCTGGGCCAGTAGTTCCCATTTGTAGTCCTTTAGGTCTGTGAAGTAGCACAGAAAGTAATGGACATTTGCAAATTAATGCTTATCCTTATTTTCTGCTAATCTGATGTAGCTCTCCTTTTGGAGTGTAGATGTAATATCAGAGCAGAAGTAATTACTGTGTTAAAACTAGGATTGCAGTAGAATATTTTGCTAATTAAACTTGTTGCATTTAAATTGCTTCCTTTGGATCACTATATAGAAGAGAACTATTTTGAACAATAAATGAAACCACTTTCTTTCTCAGAAACCCAGAATTGCAGATGGTCAGATTGTATGTGAAGCACCTAGGCTCTGAATTAGGCTTTTGTATGAAAGAGAGAAAGGTAATTTGAATGTTTGAACTCCCTGTTCCTCCCACACATACACAGGAAGCTTGCCTCAAAATGAACAATTCTCTAAATAAAGACTAATAAGAAGCTAAATTAATTAGAAGGTGTGATTTGAAAAGACATTGATGAGAAGAGTCTGTCATTTCAGACAAATGGAATGGAGCTAAATAAATTAGGCCACATTAATATCTCATTGTTCTGTGAGCAGCTTTCTTTTATTGCATTCATTAGAGGGTACTTCTTGAAATGAGCCTTTACTAGCCATTATGGATTCAGTTCTCATTTACCAATGCCTAACACACAGCTCCTGCATTAAAAATGTTTCAGCAAATCCTCATAGTTTCTGCAAATTGGTATTTATATTTCTGGATGCTGCACTTTTCATCTGCAACATAGTAGGCATTGAACATTAAGGTTTTTTCCCACTGAATTGTCAGCAAAGGAGTCTTACATCTAACGAGTTGGGAAGCAAAAGTCTGAAAATACTTTATAAAATAAACTGCATGCATAACTTGTACAATAGAATATTCCTCCAACTAATATTCTTTCCAGTATTTATTTTGATAGAAAATATCCTGTCTCATGACTTCAGTAGTCCTTTGATAGCTTTTTAAAGTGTCTTTTAAAAGGTTCCTTCGGTATATAATTAGGATGCATTGGAAATGCGCATCTCATCGCACCGTTCTTCCTCTCAGAAAACAAAATGTGTATTTTTCCTTTTCTTTTTCTCTCTCCTGCAGATGGAATATTTGGGAGATGTCAGCGAGTTCCAGTAATAGACATCTATAAATATGACATTTCACCCCCTGTTCTGCAGCACCTGAGGATCATCCTGGAGAAGCTCTCACACAGAGGTACAGTAAAAGCTCCAGAGTGGAGTTAGATTCACTGGGGGTTACAATTCTTTGTGCTCCCTCTGAGGTGACGTCTCCAGAAGTTTTTGAACACAGTGTATTTCAGGTCCTGCAGTGCAGACTTTATAAAAGTAAAAAGCTTTTGGTCTCACTGAATCTGCCACAAGGACCTCAGGAAGCAATTCCAGGAGAGTTGCTTCCTCCCTATGCAGGACATGTCTGTGATTGACACTATACTAGAAAATTTTAGCATCTGTGAATGCTGGTATCATACAAAGAAAGCAGCAGTAAAGAAAAGAAGTTTGCTATATATATGCTTTTGCACCACAATGTGTTTCAGGGTGCACGGGCAGAAAACACACAACTTCCTGTTAGATGGAAACAGTCCTTTAGAATGAATTCAGATAAGTAGAACTGCTCTGATTTCATTTCAAGCTGTATCTAGTCTGTTCCTTTTAATTTTTGTTCAGCTTTCCAAAGTTAGTCTCTGTGCTCTTTCCAAATCCAGAAAGGATGTTCTAGCTTCTCAATGGCATAACTTGAACTAACAAATCAAAACTTGGATGAAGTCAAAGCCGATAAGGTGAACAAATCTTTTATATACTAGTACATGAGATAAACCACTTGCACACAGCCACAGGACCAAGAAACCTCTGCATTCTAAATTTTTGGAAGAATATTGTTGGAATGGTTAATTTTGCACTTCCATCATCTGTGTGGATGTTTGTTCCTAAATACTTTCCAGTCACAATCTTGATTGCAAACTAGGAATATTGTATTAACACGATGTTACTTCAATTATGAGAAAAACTGGTTTTTCATAAGTTTGGAACTATACTTAGAGACTGGATTTCTAACTTGGAAACCACTGATTTAGAGGATTTAAAAATTTTCCAGGGATTTATTTCTTGTCCAGCAGCCTGTCCAAATGAGACAAATTCAGCAAAACTTGATTGTAGTAACTCCTGCCTGATTAACAGTTACATGAGAATAGTACTTGTGGCTCTTTCACTTGTCATTTTCTAAAGGCTAAGTAATGTAAGCAAATTTATGAAAACACTCTTTTGTCAGGGCAACACTGTGTGAGTGGAAAAACCAGTATCTGGTCTCTGAATATAATGAGGAATGCGAGGGCGGGGGGAGCACGAAGTCACCTAATTTGGTATCTAAAGTGATCCTGCAAGCATGGACAGGCAGCAGTCATTTACACCTCCTGACTGTAGGTGGTGTGTTCTGTGTAAAGCTTCCTCTTTGAGATGTCAGAGGTAAGAGACCTGCAGGAGACTGATGTTGCTTTGAAGGGATACACATAACAGGTGATGGGATACCCCAGGTCATCTCCAAGGATGCTTACGTGTCTCTGTCTCCCTGCCTACCATAAGATTTTGGTTAGTTCAGTGGAAGTGTTGTAACTTCTCCCTACCAAGTGCTTCTCTGATAAATGAACAGACGCTTTCTCGGATCTTTGTTATCTGCAACCCACCTCTCTGGATTTAACTGTTGCAGAAAACTGCAGTACACCTCTTTTAAAGAAACTTGGACATTGAAGTTTAGTCTTGTCTCATAATTTTTCACAGCACGAGAATGACAAGGAACACACAGACTGAAACCGTGGAGGAGAATAAAGGACTTTTGCTTTTATCCTGTCTTACTTGTGACATTTAGAGGTGCATACACAAATGTGTATACGCTTTGAACTGATACAAAACTCTTGCAAGCAGTTTTTTGTGGCCTGTGGGTATCCTAGTGAAGGAAATCTTAAATATATCTGTGAAAGATAACAGAATGCTGGAATGCTCTCGCTCAAATGATTGATGTGATAAAATCACTCTATTTTTTTTTTTTACCCTCAGTATCTTGGCAAATTTTGTTTAGTGAGGACAGAAATACGGCAAGAGTAGAATCAATACAGGCTATCAGATTAATAGATTACTGACATCAGGTTGCTCAGACAAGACTCTGCTGTTTGCTGGTGCTATCAGATGTAATACATCCAGCCCTCAGGTCATGTTTTCTGGCTGTGATGGTCACTTGCACAGTTAATGCTGTTCTCCTGCAAATTGTGTGCAAAATAGGATGACCATTTCTGCTGTGTGGATAAGCAAGATATTGTCAGGACCATGCAAATATTTCAGGCAACCACCAGAAAGGGTTTCATTTTTTCAGAGGTCTTATTTCCTTTATCTATGTAATGCCCCATTCTTCTTGTCATCTCCAAAAAACTACTGTCTAGCTCAACTTGGTAATGCCCACCTTCCCTGGAATGGAAAGGATAGGGGACAGCACCTCTTCTCTCCTTTCTGTAAACAGCAGGACAATTTTCTCTTGAAAGACTAGTAGGTCTTATGATTAGCAAAAATTTTAATAATGTCTATATTGAACCCTTTCTGGTTTTATTAGATGTGTACAGAGTTAAGGACCAGATATATTGAGGGATATTAACTTGAGTGATCTTCTAGGTTTGCATTTATGTATTTTTCTAATGTGATTGTTTTTTCAGTTTTGTTTCTTTCCTGATGTCTTGCAGAATTACTAAGATCATCCTTTCCCTCTCTCCACAGCAATAGTCTGTTTACATCTATTTCCATAGAATTTAAAAACAAAAACAATAAAAAACCTTGTAAAATATACATCCTTTTTCTTCCCTATTTGCTGATAGATTGTAAGTGATGCTTATATTAGAATCATGGTCCAAATGGAAGAATGTCTGGTGAGATGTTATAAACCAAGGGACAATGTGGTGTGAATAGCAAATAGAATTTGTGACTCTGCCAACTCGAGATGTTTACTACAATAGGGAAGCATAAGACAGAGGCTTAGATGAGTGACACACCTGATGATAATCTGTTTAATAAAGGACTTTGACTAAAATTGAATTCAGGTTTCATAATGATATAGTTTTTATGTCTTCTTTACACATTGAGTCCATCTTTGTCTACACTATCTACTAGTAGATTGATGATAGAAATGAATGCCTTGGAATATTAGATAGTTCTCTACAAAGAAATGCTCTATTAGCATTCAAATACCCTTGCTTATGGCATTTTCACTCCCACTGTCCTTGAGTCAGTCAAACCTTCAGGAAGAAGATTTTCTGAAGGGTCCATTTTTATAAATGTGACTGTCTGTATGGGAAAAACCCTTCTCACAGTTGCTGAAACATGATGAATCACCTTCTGAAGCTGGTGGTACTATAATTTATAATTTATAATAACTTGTGAGGAATTGAAACTTTTCTCATTGTCGGATAATCAGTCAGAAGGATGGGACAAAATAATTTGAAAAGGGAAATGTTGGAAATGTCAGCATAGAGTGAATGAGTAGAGCCTGAAGGAAAGGGAAATACTTATCCCTGTGGTTGGTCTTTTGGTCTTCTGAGTTGCCTTGTTCAACTTGGAAGAAGATACTTCTTGGATGATACCATGAATGATAAATTATGTATTTCATGGTTTGAGCTAAAATTGAGAAAATAATTTTTTCTTTTTCTTTTTTTTCCCACTTAAATGCATTAAATTGATTATAATTTTTTTGTATGTTTTCTTCTTGTCACATCAAAATTATTGTAAAGGCAAAATGATCACATCACTGAGATTCTTAACATGACTGTCGAAACAGTTTCACATTGATTATTGACCTATAAACCATGAGAAACAGGATAGGAGGGCTAAGTGTGGGACATTATAACTCAAGCATGAAGCATAAATAGTACTTGAATATCACCATAAGCAATAATAAGGGAGAACAATAGTATTTCTCAGCTTGCTTACTCTAAGAGGCATTTACATTTGCTTCAAAGAATAATTTCTGACCAGTGGTTAGAAACAGCACCAGGAAAACATGGTGCTAACTCTGTGAGTGTGCAGCTGCCACAGCAATGAGCATCACTTGATAGAGAAGCTCAGAGATGGAGGCTGAAGGACACACTTCTTTAAAAGAATCAGAATAAGGATATTTGTACTGGATCACAACAAAAGCCCATCTGACGCAGGATTCTGCCTCTGGGAGTGGGCACTTCATGTTTAGAGAAAAAAAATGTAATGAAATTCCAAGCACACAGAAATATTTTGCAGTGCTCGTACCTTCTCAGCACTATGTGCTTGGTGTCACACGGGTTATGAGCTAGAAGTCATATTTTTGTGTTTGCTGTGTGCTCTGTGGACACTGTTTCTAGCACAGTTTGACAGGACACTCCGTATTAGGAATAAACATTGTTAGACTAATAATCAGTAGTTCAGCTTCTGTCTTGTGTTTTAGTTAAAATGTAACTACACTACAGCTATTGTCACTCTACTGCAGGAACCGTGCAGTGTGACTATTTGAAAAACAAAGCAGTTGAATTTTTTTTATTTTTTAATGTGAATTGGAATAATTCCTAAATAATTCCTCAGTATGCTTGCTGCTACTTAATTTTTGAGGTAACACCTTCTTGTTCAAAACGTTACTTTCAAAGAAAGCAGTTTATTTCACCCTATTAAGAAAATCCTGCCTAAGATATTAAAAAATCAACAGTGTTATTAAGAGAACCAAAAACAGTAGAATACACTTTTAAATTCATGTAGCTCAAGTCAGTAAGAAATTCTGGAGAGGCTCATGGGCTGTGGAAATTGGCAATAGATTTACAGACTATTTGAAAAAAACAGCAATTTTTTTCCTCTTACTTGCTTTCTTTGCAACTCAGGAAGTTCTTGACAGGGAAAAAAAATTATTTGTCCAAAATTAATTTTAAGCAGCTAAGTGCAAGGTGATTAATATAACTTTGCTAGAAATAATTTTATACTATCACAGCAAATTTGTTTAAAAAACTGAAGTGCTTTACAATCAGTTAACTTGAAAATTGAAATGAATGTGACTTGTCACATACAGCTTGTGAATTACAAAACGGTTGCTAAATATTTCTTTCAGTCAGGACTATTTATCCAGGAAAAGTATCATTTGTTACTGCAGCAAAGGTAAGACTTGAAAGTAAACCTTTATAAGCTCAGTTTTGAAATAAACTTAAAAGGAATAATGCAGTTCTTGGACATATTTGTGAGGAGATTATCATATCATTATGGAGGTATACAGAAAGCTGGAACCCAGAGAGGTAGGAGAAAGCAGGTTTGTCTTTAAATTCAAATATTGATATAAATGAAGGCAAACTCTTCTTTTGGCAGAGAGCAGTGCGTTTACATCTGATTTCCCGGGCATCAGCTTGCTCCAGACATCTGTCTGTGAAGCAAATTCTTCTCCTAGATGGCTGCTGAAGCCAGGAATTGAAGCATAAGCCCCATGACGAGCTACAGTGGAGGAACTCAGCTGGGACTGGACATATTTACCTTCTCCTGGTATCACTGTCATGCTGCCTTAACTTTTTGGCTCAATGGACAAAAACGTGCTGAAAAGGTTGCAGAAAATTCCTGCCTTTGTTAAGTGCTAAAGCACCACTGACATTTTCTGGTCTTCAAAGACCTAAATAGAACTTCAGAAATCTAAGAATGAGTTTCAGAAAAAGGAAAAATATTTATTTTTAAAGCAGCAGAAAAAAATACACTTTGAAATCCTGTTTTGAACACCTGTGTGTTGCACAGCACAGAACTAAAAAACTAAAAGGGTTTTTTTTCTATTTGGTTCCTTTTTATGGCTGCTCTGCTTACCAGGCATAATCTGACACGGCATTGACTTGTTCTTTGCCATGTAATATATTTGTGAGAAATGTTCCTTTCAGGAAATTGGTATTTAGCAAGAATACAGTGGAATCATAAAAATTCAGTATAGGAGTGAGACAGTTTCCATGTATCAGGGGAAAGATATTAGAAAGTACAGAGGAAATATATTTTAATATATATATTTAATTTTATCTGCATCCATAACACCGTCGTGTAAAGTTTTTGATGTTGCAACATTTGAATAATGGGATTTTTGAAGACATATATGTCATCCCAATAGCATCACACTCCTTTTGTTTAAAAAGAATGATCAATAAGAGCTTTTACTTGTGTTTTTGATAAAGTAGCACATTAGCTATTATGTTTGACAGAAAGGAGAAAAGGTCTGCATGTCTTCTTTGTGTCATGTTTCTGTCAACTAGCAGTGACAATTGTCAACTGGGATCAGGATATATCAAGTTCTTTGTGGCCCAGATAACTTTACAGCTCTTCTTCCAAGGGAAACATAGGAATTAGTGATAATACAATGCAAATATCAAAGGCTGCCGATCAATTCCTACATCCCTTCCTTTGTTTTGAAGGTGTCTGTGGCACCTCATGGATTTTAACCTCTGCATTAATGTTTTGTATTTCCCATGAAGCTCTCTGCTCTCTCTGTTTTGTGCTTTGTTCTCTTTCTGGTCCTTGAAATTTGGGGACTGTCTGTGTTTCTTCCTTCTGTGGAAGAAGCGGCTCTGAACATCATTCTTATTCTCTCAAGGTAATTTGAAAAAAATTAACACCTTCCATGGGACCATTGGGCCACACAAACACTGGACTTGGAGTGGCATAGGTACATAATACGTTTTTAAAGCACACTTGAAAAGGCAGCAATCAAATTGTAGTTCATTATCAGTTGTTCCCACACTCGGAATGCCAGCAAGTATCAATTCAAGCATGAGATTACTTCTTTAGCTGCTATATTCTCTAATAATGCTACTTTTGGAAACTGTGAGTAACAATACAGCATATCCAAACTAATTATGCTATTTTGTACCATTAATCTATAATTATAACCCATTTACATATTCAACATAAGACTGGTTTTTTTAATCATTGCACTACCAGTGCTTTCTTCCTGATTTGTTTATAACTAGGGAATTTGTTTTCCTTTTATTTCTGCATTCATTGCATTTCCTCATCTACAGCTTTTATCTTGATCTAGGTGGCCTCACGTTCTTCTAAAATATCAACCCTTAATGGTATCCAGTATTTGACATATTTTTTTCTGGTTTTTAATAGGTACTCCAAATTCTGAAATGTTTAGGCTTTTTCAAAATCATAAGATTTTGAAATTCAATAAGATTTTAATCTTATTCACACAAAACCTCAACAGGAAGATTGTGTCCCTCACACAATCATGGTATGATTGAAGCTTTACTTTGTTTTAATGACAAATGCGAATTTCCAAAAAAGTTCTTTTTTCCAGTTTCTGTACAGAAAAAAATATTGGGTTTTTATTTTCCTCTTAAGATGTTTTCATTCTTTGCCTCATGGCTGTGGTGAAATGCTTCTGACAACTGTAGCAGTTTCCTGAAAAGGCTGAGTGATGTTAAATATCTATTTTAATTCCACTTTTGCTTTCTTTCATGCTGGCTTCTAGCAAACACTCCCTGTATTTCTCAAGCCTCTCCTTCTGTTTTGTGTTGCCTGTACATATGTGTGTGGTCAGGGAGAGACAGAGCAGTTCATGATAACAAAATCATACTATGCCTTCAACAATTTCCATTGCTCAGTTTTTCTTTTACAACTTCTCCCAATCTTAAAATTGCAAAAAAAGACTTCCACCCCATTTTTAATCTTCATTCTTGTTGCTGTCTGGTTTCTAATTAAGCATTACATAGATCTGCACTGCATCTTTAGCTAAAGAATCTCCAGTCTTTTGGGAGGGCTTTGAATGTTCTTCCTGTTTGACTTGGCATGTGTCATACACACAGCTATTAAACTAATTTTTCTTTCTTTATCCCAATTTGAGGTTTGTGTTGGTTTGTGTTTTTTTTTTTTTTAATGCTGTATTCTCACATTTCTCTAGCATGGACAGATTGATTTTCTTTTCCTTATTTTATATGTGAGCTACCCAACAAAACAAAGCCTCTGACCCAGAGAGAAAGTGGAAGGCTCATGAGTCTGCAATATTTAGAAACTTACCTTTTTTGTTCCTTTTTTTTTCATTGCGTTTGTGAACCGCCAAAATTCCTGCCTGAGCATCTTCTAGTTGTTTGATACATTCCTAGAAAGCTGTGCTGAGCCTTCAGGTGTTCCTTCATCCCTTCCTCAGTAGAGAGAGTAAGGAAATGAAAACATTTTAGCACTCCAGTTCAGCTTTTTCTAATATTTTGATGAATTTCAGGTCTTTCCAAGTAAACTCTATGTTCATTTCTGATAATGTTCTAGTTAGGAATGTTCAATATAGTGCTAAACATAGAGGTTTTCAATTTTTTGTAGTTTTTAGGTTTTAGCAAGCATCAAGCTCATAGTCCCATTCAAGACGTGGAAGGTTTTAATACCAGGCTGTACTGCAAAACTTTGTAAAGCCCCCTCGTAATTCAAAATGCTACATGTTCACTCACATGCCTTTTGCCTTTGCAACTCTCCATGAGGTAGGTCTGTTCTCTGTAAAATTCCAGGCTTCCCTGGATCAGGAGTGTAAATACATAAACAAAATACACTTCCAACACAGAAAGATACCTTCTTTCTTCTCCTACCTTTTCTGCCCCCCAGATTTAGCTGGAGGCACAGCACTTCCATGCCTCTGTGTTGACTGGCTGCTGCTATCCACTTGCCCCCATCTCTGCATGGAAGCAGCACACACCCGGTTTGTATCCATGAGGAGACCTGAGCCCCTTGCTCACCGTAGGGAACCCTCCTGAATCTTTGGTTCACTTCCCTGTGGGGTAGCTGCCTGACAGCATTCCCACTGTCAGACTCCCAACCCTTCCATCTCCTCCAGGAATTTCTCATCTAGGAGAAGGGCTGGTGCAATAGGCTTGTGCTAAGTGACTCCTTGAGCCTCTTCCCTTTAATCTCCTACTGGTATCTCCTGTAGTTTTTCTTTTAAAAAAAGAAAGACAAATTTTAAAGGTTTGGCTGTTTCATCTTTAAATAATAATACTTAGAGTCTTCAAACATTATTTGATGCTCATTATCCATAAATTTCTAACCTGATAGAGTGATTATATTTATCTTAATTTCAGAAATACTCCAAATTTCCTAACAGTAATGTATCGTCATCACTGAAAGTATTTGCTAAGGTCAGTTCTATGTGACTTAGGCCACATAGAAACTGATTAAAAACTTCATTAAGATAAAAATCATTCACTTTTACACTCCATAAAATATTTATGACTAGTGAATACCTCTACAGAAGTCAGAAATTAATTGCAAACAATTTATAAATATAAAAAGGGTTAAATTCTCCACCTAAGGAGATCATAATAAACAAATCAACCAGCCCTACATAGAAAGCAAAATGCATTATCTTATGTTTTGGGTTATAGCTCTGACATTAACAACAGTCCTCAATGAAAACTGCAAGACTGGGCATTAGTATGTTTGCATATATGTGGGAGAGACAATGATAAAATATTCTTCCCCAAAGTGAACTTTGTTTGGACATTGCCTGCAGGCCTGAGCAGAGAGCAGTGAATGCTCAGAAAGAAAGGCACTAAATTTAAGTTTAAAATTAAAATGTTCATCAACACTGAAAACTTCTTACTACCCATCTTGCCAGTCAATAAATAAAAATGGAATGTGGCCCCCAGCAGTAGTTGCTCAAACTGGAGGAATTTTCTTTAAGCTGAGAATAACCTTAGAAAGACTGGATACAAAATTCAATTCAGAAATGAGAAAAATACTCTTGAACCCATCTTGTCATAACTCAGCTTTTTCTCCCTTGTGGGCAGTGCAAAACCTGTCTGCTTTTAAATTTTAATTAAAACTTAGATTAGTTATGATCATCTAATCTTTCCTTTGCACTGCAGTGTCTGATCACTGCATATAAGTATCCAAAGTTTAATCTGCTTCTAGTCCTCCCAGATTTGACAGTCTAATTAAGTGCTCAACTTTAGCACTTAGTATATAAGAAATCCCACTTCATGTTTCGATTGGATTTTAGATAAAATTGGTCACTTACCTGTTCTGCTGAAATATTTCTGTATGATTTTATTGTTTCATCTTGGTACCTCATTCAGCTCCTTTAGGAACCAACAGATTTCCTTCCTGCATTATGGTAAAAAATGTATGTGAAGGCTCAGCCTACCACTGATAGTAAAGCATTACTGGCATCATACTGGGGTATCTTAAAGATGCTGCTTCAGTGTCAAAATTAGTATATAAAAATATGTGAACATGCAAATATTGTTTCTAAGAGTAGTGGCTCATTGTTTATAAAATCCACTGTATTTTTCTCCCCAGGGTATGGTGACTGAACAACTGATGTGTAGGTCTCTGTTATTTCTTCCACATGACTTTGCCCTTCTCTCTGTTGGGCTGTTCTTTAACTTCTCTTCTGTAACCCTTCACCTCATCCTGGGTTCCTTGTGACTAATTGTTTTCCACTGAACTTTGGGAAGAGATGACATTAATCCCTTATTCTTAGGTCAGCAGCTAATCAACACAGAAAACTCCAGGACAAGCCCACTGTTTCCTGTTAAGGAAGCAGTTTGTTCAATGTGTAGACAGGTGATCCACATTCTGGTAATGCCAGCGCATGTTAGATGGATGAAGATGTTATTTCAATTGCTTTTTGTAATTTTGTTGATAGCAGGCTTACATTTGCTCTGTGGGGGCCACCTTGATCCAATATTCAAGAGGTTGCAAATTTGCAAGACTGTCAAAACTGTAATCCTCTACCACTTCCTATCCTATCCCATCCCATTTCCACTGCCTCATTCCATCCCCTTTTCCTGGCCATATCCTATCCCATTATTAATGACACTGAGTTCCTAGATGGTTCTTCAAGCACTTTGCCACCCTGGATTGATTCTGCAGCTGCTGAACCCAAACTATGATCTCTGACCGTGTGGATGGCCCCAGCTCACACAGACAGGCCTCTGCAGCCTCTCTCTTCTGGGGGTCTTTGTAAACAGTAGAGAAACAGGTGCTTTTAAGGGTTTGAATTCAGACAACTGTAGGATGAAGGGAATCATGTCCTTGATTTCTCTGTCCATATTGCATAGCTCTCCATTGACTGGGGAGTCAGTAGCTGATTACCTCTGCTCTTTCTTACAGTCACATGAGTTTGGTCTCACTGAATGCATATTAAAGTTCATGTTACAGGCCCTGTGGGGAGGTGTTTAGAGAAATTCATTTGTGCTTAAAGGATAAGCAGGTCCTGGTACAGCTTTCATAGTCTGAAAAGAACCTGAGAAATGATTTCAAATTCCCAGTGCAAAGGTCACTGAAAAAAAATTTCAGCTTTGCTGCAGTTTGCCCTGGCCCATACTCTTGCAACATTTTAATTATTTTTTTTTCTGAAATCCTCTGGGCACTCATCAGTTATCCATGCAGCATTACTGCTCAAATTCTGACCTTTGTTGAATAGCAGGGGCTCAGGCAATTTCTAATCCTGCTGTGTTATTTTGGCATAAAATTCTTTGTGCAACTTATGCTAGAATAGATCCCATTTTTATCTTGAACTTAACTTTGACAGATTATGGTTCTGGTCCTTGTCCTTCCCTGTCAACTGATGGTATGAATTCATCTTCACTGGAAGGTAGTTCAGATTTTAGTGTTGAGAACATTCTGTGATCTTAAATTTTCTTAAATTTTTTTTACTTCACCACTTTTCTTTAAATTAAGGACAAGATAAACCTGTTTACATATCTTTAATTTTCTAGTGACTATGCCATGTAGTATTATTTTTCATTTTCCTTCAAACAGTCCTTTAAAACTATGCAGTAGATCAACTTGGATCTTCTGGAAAATTTGTCTTTTTTGGGGGGGAAAAAACTATTGTATCTTTATAAATTTCACAAATGCTGTGGTAGCAGATTTGTTGGAATATCAAACTGCAATATTTTTCATCTTACAAAAAAAGTGTATTGGGAACATCTTTATTTGATAGTCTTCTATTAATTCCAAAATACAGCACCTATATATGTTTCAAATAGTTTCTACTAGTCATTCCTTGCTGAGGCTACTGAAAACATCAATTTTTGTAGTAAAACCTGCCATTTTAGAGGTTTTCACCTCCCTGCTGTTTTACTGAGCAAGTTGCAGCTGAGGGTGGGTGATGCTGAGGAGGAAGTGGCATTGATTTTTTGCTGTTGTCATACAGGAGTATTTTGAGATGTTCCTCTTTATTTTAATTTTTCTTTTTCGAGGGTTTAAAAAAAATAGATGAAAAATACTCAGAATTTCAAGTCTAGGATGGTGGAATCAAAGCATGCCTGAAAAAATGTATTTGTTTTCCGGAGGATCTGTGCTAAGACACTGGAAGTCTCGGTGAGGCCTGTTCCAGGGTTTTGCTTTGGTATGGCCACCTAGGGCTTGAGAGATTAAAGGGCAAGAATTAAGGACCCTTGGTTTCCTTCATGGATGACTGAGCAATAGGCCAACAAGCTCTTCATTTAATATGGAACTTCTTGCAGAAGTGTAACAATGTTTTTTTCTGAAAAGCAGCATATTATTAAGTCAATATGACTTTTTGCTAATGTGCTTCCAATGACTAATAGCAAAGACTGCTTGCAGTAAGAACAAGGTATAATTGCAATAGCTTTATTTATTTTTCACAGATATTATTTATGTATTTTTAAAGATTTTTTAAACTGATTTTTCTTATAAAATGTACACCTGCATAAATAATTTACCAGATATATCTACATAAATATCTGACTAGATGACTCTGTGTCCTCTGACAGTGTACTTAGGTAAGTTGGTTTTATAGGTAATTCTAGGTATGAAAATCAGCTATGATTTCAGAAACCAGGTAAAACCTTTTATATGAGTCAGAGCTTCTATAACCTTTCACAGGAGTTTCCAAAATATCCATCACCTGCATAGATGCTACAACTTCCGTGGTACAATGAAGAGTGAGCAGCAGGTGGAGCATGAGTATTGATTTTGGCACTGCAGGACTTTGAATCCCACAAAGCAGAATTTAAACAAAACGCAGGAGACCTGAGAGTAGTGTCACCAGTTCTGAGACAGAAAACAATATCCTGAGGCTATTATCCCTGTTATAAATGGTAGTGTGGACTTAGCATTTTCTTCCTGGTGGTACTTGCTGTATTACTCAACACTCTGAATAATGAATCTTATTTTTTTCCACGTGCTCTTTCAATTTATGGAGGATTCATCAGGTGTCTGTGTCTACTTTTGAAAGACAGATTACTGATCTGGGCTTGAATCACAGATATATAGAGAATAATCAACAATCAGTCTCCTCACCTGCTTTGCTAGAGTGCTGATTAATGGATTTAAATTTGGTATTTCTAGATTTAGTTCTCACGTTAAGCACAGTCTGTTGTTGCACGAGTGATAGTTACATTCTTTAAGCTTCCTGAAATGCATACTGCAGCTCCTATAAATATGAGATTTAAGGAACTTCAGATCAAATTACAGTAGATCTTTCATTTCCAGACTGCAGAATTGCTCAGCATTTCTCTGTTGAGTTAGTTAGGCAATAAAAAGTCACTCACTGCAGAGTCTGTGTGTGTTTATAGGCTGCTGTACGTGGGAAGGAAGCTACATTTTATCAGTGGGTTTGATGCAGTGGGGCCATGCACAGCGAGGATTCCCTCAGGATTGGTTTTATACCAGTTAAGGTTACCTGGCTCTTTGCGCCAGTAATTAGTTTTCAAGTCATGGCTTTAGAAGTGTGAAAATGACATTCTCAAGCACAGTAATAATTGTCATTAACCTTTGTATCTGTTTGCATTGTTTACAAGTTGAAGATGGAGGGTTATTGAAACTTTGGCGCTTTTTCTCAGTTGTCCACCATTCCATGCAATGTTTCTAATACTGAGCATTGTGAACTTCAAAGGGAGTCTTTGAACCTCTTGAGAGACTCATTTGCGTTCATTTGCCCAACTTCACATGGGGTTCAGAACAGAATCCAGCTCAATTTTATGTATTGGCAAAGCTGGGAGAAGACTTTGTCAGAAGATACTTGGAAGATGCAAAAACCACAGTCCCATCTTGTATCTGGCTTTTTTTGATTTCACATGAGCCTTGTCTGAAATCAGCTTTTGTTGATGTTACCCCATGGCAACAAAACACCATTTTTAATTTTCACATTTGTTCTGCCCTTCCCTCTTAAGCCATTATGTCTGCTAACATATTTCTGCAGGCTGAAATAAAAGATCCAGAAGCAATTGTCTGGTTTAGCCAGCTAACAAGTCTGGATAGGTGTAAAAACCCATTGCTCTGGGCTGGTAAATGATGAAGTGCAGTGTTAGCTCACTCAAGTGATTCATCTGGCTGAACATCCTCTGACAGTGATGGGTAGCAGATATTTAGGGATAGAGGGAAGGAGTGCAAGATACCAGGAAAGCACAGAAGAGGCTTTTCCCTTGTATAACTTCTGACACTCCGAGGTTTTAAGGACTTCACAGTTCTTGTATTTTACTATGGAAAAACTACTTGTAACAGAGAGAAGCAACTAAAAACTGGTGTTAAAGCAAAGAAACCATGATTTGGTGAAGTAGAAGGAAAGCTGAGCAATAATTGCATCTTGTCAGCTCAGGGTTTCCCTTAAAAGTCCTTTGTAGAGCAGCGATAGTCAGTCTCTGAAATTCAGTCTCTGAATATTAAAAACATTTTTTTGGAATATTGTCTTTCCTCAAGCAAAAAATCCTCATCATTCATAGTGATTCTTGAGTCCTCTAAAGAAAATGTTACAGCACATTTCAGGGATAGTTGTCCTGTTTTTCATTAAAATAACTTCTACAACAGTTAATAGTTTCCTCTCTTGGCCAGGGCTTCCAGAGCTCATTGTGAACACCCCGTGGCATCCCTCAGAAGAGCCTGAATTACTCTGAAGTAAAGTCACAGCTGGAAAAAGTTCTGCATTTCCAAGGACAAATATAGCACTGGTGCCAGAGCCCAGGGAGAGCACACTACTCCTCCACCCACTGCACCAGAGGAAACTTTCTCCTTAATTGTAATTGCTGCAGTATGACGTAAATGAAACCTGGATCTAGTATTTTTATCCTAATGCTTTTTTTTTTTTTTTTTTCTCTGTCTGGAGTAGAGGTTTGTTTTCTTGATAAATGAAGCTAACTGGTTTCTTGAAGTCAGGTTTTAAGTCATGATATGCACAGCAGGGGTATATAGGAGACTTGCTTTAGGTTTTCACAACAGGCCATTGGCCACTGTACCCTGTCCATCACTTTTTGGGCTATCACATGGATATTCCCACAGTATCTTCTGTATTCTTAGTTTGGCTGTATCACCACTGATTCTCATTATGTTTTTTTCATACATCATATGTTTGTGCTTTTGATGGAAACGGAAAACACCAGCACCTTCTGGATTGTGCATAGAAACAGATGAACTAAATTCACTGAAATGATGATGATGTGGAAAAGTACAAGAAAGTTTAAGAGCAAAAATGAATCTGCCATGGATCCATTCCAAATCCTGTTTTGGCAGGCCAAGATTAACTGTGATCCAGGTGTGGAAAGGACCCAATTATTTGCCCCTTAATCTTTTGCAAACTGAGTTCCGGGAAGCTGCATTCCATCTGCCTTGAAATCTGTGTCTTGGCTTATTTTTCACTAAGAAATGCTGCAGCCTCTAAGGATGGACAGCTTTGGGATTCAGAGTGACTATGCCATATGATACATCATTTGACTGTTAGAAAAGCTGTTTCTTCACAGAGAGTATACTTAGTAGATAATCTAATAGGTCCATTTACCCTTTAATTTCTTACATTTCTGTTAATTAGTATCAAATTCTGGCTGCGTTGAAACCCTACTGTTGGCCCCATTTCCCATTGCCATCTCTGGGATCAAGCTTCATTTTTCAATGTTCTACGGTGAATTTCCATTACTCTGGGAAAAAACAGTATTTTTTACTACACCAAAAAATTGGATTGTTTACCTTTCTATATTTTTTTCTTTCTTTATGGAAGCAGTGTCAAGTCTGATGTTTAGGGAGAATTTTTTGGAAGTCTAATGGTAGCAGAAAAGCAGTGCTGTGATGCTGCCAGAAAAAGAATGCCAGTGTACTCTAAGTGCCTCCCCAGAACAGTTTATCAGGATCTGGGCTACCTGTGTCTTCCTTACATATATTCAGTTTGTGATTATTTCAGAGGGGTATTATTTTGGACAAGATCCCTTTCTAAGGCACTTTTGGGTTATCCACTAAGTCTTTAGAAAGCTGGCTACCTGTAGTGAGGATAAACAGGTGCTCTTCTAGAATTATTTTCATCCGATTTTTGCCCTATGAATTTTTGAGGAAAATGAGCCCACTGATGAACAGGACTTGCTGCTGGCATGCTCTGTCTCAGCTCTGCTAAGAGAAATGATAGAGAAGGTGGCATCAATTCACTTGATGATGCCCCCAGCAGAACAGGCACATCTGGATGGAAGATGCTTTGTGCTCAGGAGAGTTAAAGGTCTCTCTCCCGTGTTCTCAGAATTGTCAAAAATGTTCCAGGATCTCCTAAAAACATGTTGTCAGACAAATAATGCAGAACTGAATTAGTTTGACTATTTTCCTTCTGTGTTCCTGTTGAAGGAGCAGGTTCATCTAAATGAGGCAGCATAAACACAAAACAGAGTGTTTGGGCTTAATGTTACAATTTATGAAAAAAAAGTTAACTGTCAAAGACTTAAAAGGTTCAGCATCTGCTGTATCACATACTGCCAGCCTCTGTGGGGGAATCAGGGCAGCATATTCCAGAAAAACAGCAATAAGATAAAGGCACCAGTGAAGTTAGAATCCTTCCTTTGTATCTGAGAAAGTTTGCACTTAAGACAAGCAAATCGCTGAGCACATCTATTCCCATCCTCTTCCAATTTTAAGGCTTTCATCCATTTAAAAGTTGTTGTTTTGTTGTGTGGTTTTTTCTTGTTTTTATATTACAGTCAAATCTGAGCACCTTTTACTTTTCAATATTTGTGTTCTCTACCTCTGGTAGATAAAGAATTAATGTTATCCTCATTTCACAGATGGACCACAAAGGACTAAAGGGTTGGGTTCACAGAGATATGTAAATATTTATATTTAAATTTATTTCAGTAGCAAGTCTCCTGCCTACATAAGATGCTTAAATATGTTTTTGGTCATGGACCTTAGTGATTAGCCGAGATTTTACAGGAAATCAGTAGTGACATAGAGATCTGAACCCTTTAGTGTTCTTTGAGTTCATCTCTTTTTGCTGTGTGCTTGCTGGGATTATGTGAAGTCTAAGCCTCCATTCTCACCAAGCTGGTTTTAGCATAATGGGACAGAGGTAGAGAAAGCTGCTTTGATAGCTGTTTGCCTTGGGCTTTATAAAACAGAATTGACTTTAAAAAGGCATTTACAAGTGACCTAATGCTTGCTGGGAGATGGCCACTGCTGTTGGATCAAAAGCTTGAGGAGATACAGCTTTGGGACAGGAGTAAAATCTCTCTGAACTGCTCAAAGAATCAGTATCAGAAGAATTGGAGGGGAGGTGGGTGAGGGGAAAGCAAAGAGTAGGTAGAAGTGATAATTTCTGAATATTTATAACCTCTTTTGTGTTATCACACAATTGAAAACAAAGGAGGTGGAGCCTGTGTCTGTAATTAAACTCTAATTCTCCAGGTCAGAGGGTAAGGTGACCTGTTTGCACTATCTGCTTTTCAGGACAACATATGGTGTGATTGATATTGACTCTAGAGAGTGCTCCTCACACAGCTGTAATGATGGGGATGTGAATGTGATATCAGTTCTCTGGGGAGAGCTATAAATTTAACATTGGGGGATAAAGTGAATACAGTATCAATAAAAAGATATTGCAGCTATTTTTGTCACTTGTGCACTGACACTCACAGCCTTGGCAATAACAGGCAGGTCAAAACACCTCCCAAAATGTCATGGAGAACTTATTCTATTCTTTGGTTTCACCACCTGGGAACGCAAATCTGATTTTAAAATAAATAAATAGGGTCTCTTGCTACCACTTTGATGTAAGAGCTGTTGATATGGTAACAAAGGTTACTCAATTTAATTCTGGAGAGGAATGTAAATAGCAAAGTGTAGGATAATGGGATAATTATATTGATTGTTACAGTAAGGATACTTTCTTCACCTGAATTAAAAAAAAAAAAAAAGAAATTAGTCTTTTCTGCATTTAGTATGAAAGGGAAAGACTGCTTAAAAAATAGTATAGAAAAAAACAGTAGGAAAAAAAATATATAAAAAGCTGCCTGCCATCAAATATAAGATCTCTGAGTTCAATAAGGTAATACATGATGCAATACTGATTTAAACTGAGATTGGATTGCTCCTAAGAAGAACATACTTCTTTTCATCATGAAGGACAAAGCTATAATTACTTATTTGGTGTCTATATTTTCATAGTACTTCATAGAACACCATTGTAAAAAGTGAAGAAGACTTTTATGGTTTAGATTTTTTTTTTAATAAAAAATGGTGTGTGAAAAATTAAATTGATGTATTCCAAATAATAGAATTTTAATTTTTTTAACCAAACTCTATGGCATTATGATAGTGTTAGAAGCTCTTGTTGCAGACTGTTTTGGTTACTACAGAATAGACTCAGTATAGAAAGCTTCTGGAGACCCTACAATTTAAGGGACAAGAAATGGATCCTTAAAAGAGCACCAATGCAACACACAGAAACTATGGAGCTACTTGGGTCGGTATAGAGACAGTAAGTCTGCTGTGGCAGGAGCCCTACAGGGGTGAAGAAATGGTGATATGTCTTTGCCTGAAAAATTCACTCTGTCAAGCTCTGAACATACAACTTTAGGCAAGAATATTAGATACCTCAAGTCTGTTACGTACAAAGGCATTTTTCCCAGTTCAATCACTTCTGTCCTTTCCAAGAGATTTGTGAAAGGAAATCAGTAGGTTATACCTGGGGTTTCCGGCTGATTTTTACTTCCATCAGAAGTCCAGGAGAAAACTGAGAACTGGGGATTTTAATGGTGAAAATTCAATACTGCAGCCTCATTACCATCCTGTTATGGATTCCCTTCATCCGATATCTTGATATTACCACTTAGAGCAGTAAAATGGTTTCAATTTATTAAACTAAGTGTTTAGTTGGAGAAAATCAAAAGTGCATGCTAATGTCACTGTATTGACAACCCTTCATCCTCGCTGTGGAGCTGCCTGTATTTATGTTCCCATTCAGTGGGAGGCTCTCTAAATGTTGGAGGCTGAAGCCACAGTGAAGATGTTTCTGTCAGATCACTGCTGCTTAATTAGGCAATATTGCTTTCAACAATCCTGCTCAATGGTTGTACTCCTTAAATACCAGGCTTTACCAGGGACCTGTGTACACTGTGACTTGTGGAACTTGGTCTCCAGGCTGAGTATTTCTGAAAATTCAATTTATAGGTATTCAGAATGATTTTAAAACTCTCTTTTTCTGCTTAGAAAATTGGCAGAATAGAGAGTTTTGGTTTGCCTAGCTTTGAGACATGTTTGCACATGTTTTTTAGAAATAAAATGTGTATGTTGCTAATAAATTGGCTGAGGCTTGATTGACAGACCAAAATATTTTTAACTGCAAATCCTAAATCTAATTTAAATCTCATTTCATGTGTTCCAAAGAAGCTTGACTGATTAAAGGCATTTAATTTCACTGCCATGCAATGGATATGATCTTTTTTTAACTGGCTTTTTAGTGCCAGCAGTGGAAGTGAAGTCTTTAGTCCTGAAGGGAGACAGGGTTACACAGTCTGCATAGAAAACTTCAGTGTCTCACCCACAAATAACAAAAGTTAAAGAATACAACAAGTTAGTGCTCGTGTCCTTTAAAAGTACACCTTGAAACTAACTAAATAAGAGTTGTTATCAACATGAAGTGTGTCAACACCCATCAGAAGAACAAATGTGTTAGATTGATGATGATAAGAATGCAACTCTCTCATCTCTGGGCTAACCAGCTGAGATTTACTGCAGGTGATCTGAATTCACTTATTGAGGTATGATTTAGGCAGTATGAAGGAAGTTAAAGTTAAGATCTGTTCAAGTGAGGTTTGCTTTGGAGGAGGGAAGGATATGATTATTGTAGTAGCTGAGATACTTGGAAAAAAATGGACAAGTGTCTGACAGGTCTTTTTACTAAAGTATAAAGGGCAGGGGTTGAACAGGCATAGGAGCTGAACTGATGTGCCCCTAAGTGGAGGCAGACTGTCAAGGCATTTAAGGAACTATGCTTTGCTATGCTTTGGGTAAGGATGATCACTGCCTGCCCATTACATTAGTTCAGCTCAGTCATTCATTAAGTTTTGAATTTATAACTAATTTGACAGAAAGGCAGGGTTTGAAATACATTCAGGATCTATGAGCTTTGTGGATACTGGTGGCTGGGTCAAGGAGAGCTCCCAAGTGAATACCCCTATAGAGGGAAGGCCCACTCAGCATTTTTATCAATGTATTTGGCTGGGTGATACACAGATATTTTGAAGCCAGCCACAAGATGTACGAAGGCATCTGAAAGCCAAAGAACATTTTAAAATAATGAGAAGAGTAAATAAAGTTGAGACATACAGATACTGCTGTAGGACATAAGGAGTGACATAATGAGAGTGGGACAGAATTGCAGGAGAAAGCAGTAGAGAACACTTGGAGGGAGTTGGTACTTCTATGGAGGTGGGACATGGACCTGAAGAAATACAGGCTTCAGATATAAAGGAATAAATGGGAACCATTTCAATTGTTCCTCATAAGTATGTCTTCTATTTTTTCAACCATTCTCATTGCCTGGTGTTGAACCTGTTCCTTGTTTGGTTTTAGATAAGCAGAGTATTTTAGTGAGGATATTCAGACATCTTTGTATTTTAGGGCTAGTAACAACCTTCCTGTGCTCCTCCACATTTTTTGTTGTACAGAGTTGTGCGTAGTGAAGCTTCCCATTTACTTCCTCCACTAAAAAAAGATAATTTAATTTGCTCCCAGCAAAGTATAGCTGTAGATTATTTTGTCCAGTGTATACAAATTTCCATTTTTCAGCAGTTAACTTGTTTTCTCAGATTCCCTCATGTTATCAAGAACCTGATTTTTCACAATGTTGTCATATTTTCCTTAATCTGAGGATATATATTAGCCTGCGAAGATGACCATACCACCTGTCACATCTTCTTTAAGGGCTGTTATTAAATAATCCAAAGATCCTAAAGGACCTTATATATAAGCAAGAGCACTGAAACAGAATCAATATTTATATAATTGTAAATGCAGGAGGAAAACAGAATTATTACTGCTATTTTAAAGTTAAATATTAGTGTTTTACATAACACAAGTGTTTAGCAAGTGAAAAATTAATTGATGGAAATGCTTAAAATAAGCATCAGGTAGGAAATGCTCACATGTGACTAAATGTGATTAGATTGTGATTGGTCAGTCATTTAATCAATCATTTCATGAGTTTTCTCTCTGAAAATCAGTGTTGTCACTACATGCAGTCCAAGAAAAAGTGTGTGGCAGTGGTAACTGAGTGCTGTGAGGGGTGGGGGACCCCCACCCCTCTCCAGACCTGCCCAGTTCACTGGTTTACTACATTTGCTAAAATTATGCTGCTCGTGGAAACCTCCTGGAAATGGATATTTGTAGGAGCTTCCCCACCTGTATGACTGCAGCAGAGATCCAGTGCAGTAGCAGGAGAGGAGAATTTAACCTCTATTCATATAGCTCTTTTCTTACCAAATGAAGATGTTCTTTCAGAAATAGAATACATTTGACACTGTATTTACCATTCATGTCTACTATGAACAGAATTATTTTATAGACAGACACATTGTTCTCTCACATATTAATTTTTTTAAATGCATTTCACTTCTGCTGACAAGCTATTAAAATTCAACATTTAAATGTCACACTATGGCATGTAATTTGCTGTCATGAAAACAACTATGGATTTATTTTCTGGTGAGATTCTCGTTAAGTATCGAGCAATATGTCAAAACCAAAAAGTGTCGTGATTTCTTGAAGGAGGAAAAAGGAGAAATCCCCAAATGGTATAGAATATTAAAAATTGCCTGTACTGACAGGAAGAGATTCAATAGCATTGGTTATTTTTTTTTTTCATTTTGGGAAAGGAAATATGATTTTCTGGTGGGTTGAAGTTTTGATATACTTCTGAATAGGTCAGACCAATAAAAATGCAAGAGTTAATTATTGAAGCTGAGTTCAGTCAATTTTTGAATAGGAGACCATCAGTGATAAACTGAAGATGATATACAAAGCAGTTGTCTTGCTACTGTTCCTTTTTATCTTCTTTCTTCTTTCTGACTCTCTTTAACATTAAACCAATAATCCAGCACGGCTCTGAAGAGGAGTGTGCTGTTTCAGGCACAGATGCCACTGCAGAGTATAATGCCTTGATCCCCTCTGGATTTTGAAGATGATAGGCACCTTTTGCAAGAAGTAACATATAAATTTCAGTGACTGACACAAACTTAATTTGGACAATTTTCTTTACTGAATTCCTCCCACACCCGTATAAAATCCATTATACTTATTTAATCGTTGTCCTTATCAGCTGTTCAGGTTTGTTTTATGCTATCAGACAGGCACTGTATTCCAGCCCCCATAGGGCAACATATTAATCTCGGCTGAAGAAAAAAGCGTGCTATAATTTTTCAGTGCTTTCACACTAAAAGTTGTTGGTAACAGTAATAAAAATTATTTTATGCTTAATGCTGTTTGATTTAGTAATATTTTGAAGGTCCAGATAACAGCTTATTTTTCATTCCCACATTATCTATAGAAATTCCTTTATTCCTTTCATTTTCTTAACACTAAAATATATCTGAACTGAAACCAAGTAGCATATTTGTTATTTCAAAATATTTTTACTTTATTTTCCATTATGTGCAATAACACATTTAATAAAAAAAGAATGTGATTTATTTCTTAGATAAATGTTATATTATCCTCCAGGCCTCTGTAAAATTTGTCCCCCCAAATAATTTTTCATTTTAATTGAAGCTATAACAATATGCATAGGTTCAGTGTGACCACACACCAGATTTTCACATGAAAAGTACTGTGAAAGATTTTCAGTAACATTTTCTTACTGTCAGGTTACCCTGTCTTTCAAACAGCCCTTTTAGAAATTCTGTTAAAATGTGTGTGTCTGGTGTCAAGAGCATCAGATACAGGCAGGGATGGGCAAGCGTTCAAAATGACCTGTCATTGCGAAAGGGAAGTGGTAAAGAACATTATGCTGCTTTGAAAGAAACCTATCTGTGCTGAAGTCTGTTAGAGTTCCTGTATGGAAAAAAAATTTGGGGGGGGGGGGGGAATGCATATCTATAAATTTTTTTAAATGCAACTTTGAATTTTATTTTAAATATAGAGGAATTTTTAGAAATAAGATTATGGCCTTGGTTGTTACACAACACTTCCAACCTGGATTTTGCTTTTGAAAGTCCGTCCACACTCTTTTAGAGAAACTAAATATTTAACAGAGAACAAAACCTGTCCTGTGTAAGGACAGATGCCTGTGTTTTATGGGCAGGTCAGCTGTTGGTTGAGATGGGGCCCCGAGATCCAGCATGGAGGACACTAAACTTGTTACTGCAGGCAGAGAGGTAATCATGTAGCTCTACAAGTTATAATTGTTAGTGAGGCTAATGAACAAAGCTTCTTCACAAGGTCTCATTGGCATCCTTGCTGCTTTTATAACAAAATCCTATTGCAGTTCCAGCAAAGGTCATGTTCTTTGAGAAGCCCCAGTCTGGAACTCGTTCAATTGAAGAGAGAGATATATAAAGAGAAGGGATTGCCATACTCTGCTTTTGACCAGGGAAGGGATTTATGATAAACTGAAAATGAGAGCTGAAAAACACCTGTTCCCCTTCTCAGTTACACCTCAGATTAAGTTTAATTGGCAGGCTCACTTGCACAGAAGGCTCCTGCCAGAGCAGTGACCGGGAAGAGTCAGGTGAGAAGCGGCAGGGAGCTGCATGAAATCTCGCTGTGATTGCAATAGGCAATGGGGCTGTAAGGTTTATGAGATGAATTCTGCTGAATTTATGGGGTGGATGGATGGATGGATTAATTTTGGGATGAATTCTAACTTACTCCTAGTTATCCTGCTTCAAGTGCATTAGGGTCCTCTCTTAAACCTGGTAGACTTCTTGGAAAACTGACCCACAAGACGATCTCCATTTGGAATCTGTCAGAAATCAACCCGTACTATAGCAAGTACAAAAAACATTGTAAGAAAGTACCTAATAGCATAAATACCTATTTTATAATAGCACAATAAATAGCTATAATTAGAATATTCCAATTTACCTTCCATTTTTTATGGTTGGTATTAAAGAAAGACTCACTGCAATGTTTCATTCTATTTCTTCTGCGGTTTATCTGGGTTTTGGAAAAGGTGAGATTTGTGCAAGAAAGAAAAAATCCAGCACCTGTTTGAGGTTGCTATAAGTTGTAAATACAATTTAAGCAAAAACTGTGCTCAGAACACTCTAAATGAAACCTCTATTCTCCTCCTACATCCAGATTTTCCTTCACCTTAATGCCAAAGAGAGCTATACACAAATATTTTTATTAAGAGCAGGTTCAGCTTTCAGCGTGCTTAGCCACTTCAAGTGAGTAAATCCATGTAGAAATTGTAATGTTGAAATAATTAGTTAAGATGTCCAAGATGTTTTTATCTTTGTTAGAAAAGTAGGGTATGCTTTTATGTCTTTGCATCCTGGTTAGCACTGAATAAGATAGCTTGGAGAGGATTCAATACAGCTGTATCAGCATAGTGCTCTTTCTGGGTTAATTAACCCTACTAAGCCCTACAGTGTGTTGTTTTATACACATTGTAGCTTTACCACTGCTGACTTAAGTATGTCTTCACTTTAGTCCACTTGTTGCATAGATATACTATTTGTGAGTAATTTTAGAGTCTCCCTTTTTTGCCTGTTTTGGCATTAAAAAGGCTAAGTTCTTGCCTTAAATTTTTGTCAGATTTTTCATGTATCAGCTTTGTGCTTACCATGTTCATTATATTTCCTTAAGCTTTCCTTAATTTTAGTGATTTCATCATATTCACCAATAGAAGTAGAGGGGGCTGTGTATTGTTGCGTGAATGGATTTCTGAACAAGTCCTATGTGTACAGACTCCCTGTTATAAATGGCCTCACAATGTGAAAGGCTTGTCAAGTTTGCTGGTTTTCTTCTCTTTTCACAAAGAAAGTATTTTGAGTTTCTTGGTAATTTACCATGGGAATTTAGCCTTTTACAATAAAATTTAGTCTGTATTCAATGAACCATTACAATGCCAGTATCTTCAAATTCACCATTGCATCATTTATCTGCTACTTCTCTGACAAATTTTTTTGTTTCGTGTGATAGTGTTTAGTGTAAATGGTCCAGTTTACAAAAACCTGCCTACCTAAATCTTTGCAGTTGGTTTTAGTAGAGAAACCAGTGCATGAACAGGCCTGAGACTGAATGATGAACAACTGAATTTGCTGTTTTCCAGATTAGTGTTGTGTTTTGGCTGAAGTACATAATCCTTCTCCTCCATCCAGAGATGAGTAGATAATTCAAGGTTTAGATGCCCTATAAAACACCTCTTTTTGCCACTCCCAGCTTTAAATGATTGGGCTAGCATTGGATGCTTCCTTCTGGATGCCCTTTAAAAGGAAATAAGGGGTAAATTAGCATCGTATCACACCCTGCACAAGCAGGAATTTTGCCTAGTAGATTTGCAAGGAATTAAACTGAGATAAAAAGGTAAAGATAATTTTTTTTTTTTTTAGAGAGTGATGAAAACCAAGTTTTGCCACTGGTAAGTGCCTTTTGTCCATATGTCCAAGGATTGTAATGTTCTTGCTATCTAATTGATCCAAGCCTTTGCAGTGCCCGTAGCGGTTCGGAAGTGCTTACCAGGGAGATGCTCTGATTAGAGGCACAGCCCTTTTACTTTTCACAGAACGTTCTTCATCCCAAAACACCACCTTTTTCCTCCCATTTACATGGCATAGACTGATAGTTAGTGCTGCCCAAATACTGCAAATGAGCTTCTTGCTACACTAACAGTTTCTAGGTGTCATAGATAATGTTCCCAGGCCTAAAGGTGTTTACTGCATCCATCATCAATACCATTAAATGGTAGTTCATCTAATTTGCCTTAAGGGACACAAGTATATTTTGTCAAAGTCTCAGATAAATGATTGTACAATATACATTATTTCTCCACAGATATTTATAAATTAATTTTAAGGAAAAAAGTACTGTGGGAAAACAGATTGGCTTCATAAAAAGTAAGAAATGAACATCTGTCATGGACGGAGTGACGTTCTTCACCTGTAAGAGAAGTAGCATTATGTTTGTTGATATAAAATAGTGATTAACAAATTTTGATAGTAAATAGGAGTGGTTTAACAAGATTTGATGGCAAAGTACACTTGATTATTTACTACCTACAGGACAGGGTCGACAAGACTGTCAGAAGACTCTACCATGAGGCTCAGAAAAGATCCCCTTGTGTTCTAAACTCCTTTCTGATGCTAGCTCAGGTGTGGCTGGATCAAGACTCAGTCCCAGACTGGGTCAATGGTTTAAGTCTAAGGGTCAATGGTTTAAGTCTAAGTTTTAGTCTAGGTCTAAATCTAAAAGTTTAAGTCATATGTGCGCAGTAAATCCTTTATATCACTTAACTGAGACTTCAGAGTCTCAATGCTCCTATTCCCAATTCTCTTACCAAGTATCTAATGAGATAATCATTCTTTCAGTCTCGATGAATAAATAGCCTTGAGAGGTGTCCCTACTCAAGGGCAAATCCTGGCATGCAGCCCACTGCTGTGCAGAGCTCAGTGGGCCCTGGGCTGTCCACTATTTGTGGAATCAGATATTGACTTATGATCTCATTTGCACACCAGCCATATTTCAGCTGGCACATGTACAACTGGCCCTCAGCTTTGAGCAAGATTTCTGGCCTGTAGCTGTTTTGTTGTTATCTGTCTTTCCAGAGTCCAGCTCGAGCCAGATGCAGCCATCATGACCACAGTGGTGACTATTGCTTAAGCAGAAAAGGAGAAGGAAGGGAAGGACCACACCACCACATCAGCACATGCTGTAAAACATCACATTCACTTTACAGCTGTTCAAGCAATCAGGCACTGCCAGTGTGGATGTCATGTTCAAATTTTACTTCTACACCCATGTGTGGCTAAACATATCCATGAATTATGTATCTAACTGCATGAACACATACAAATTCTTACTATTTTACAGTCTTTATTCAGAACCAGACATTTTTTTCCTCACCTAGGAACTTACAGATGATTTCGGTGATTGGGGCTGAGCAAGACCTTGTTTCTGAAAGGCACAGGGTAGCTGCAGTCAGAGCAAAGAAAGCCAACTCCCAACAGAAGCAGCTTGTCATTTTGCAGGAGGGAGCTTCAATGCCTTAAACTGAATTGTAGAAATCTGCGTCAGGAAAAAAAGCTCTCTTCTCCCATGGGCATGGCAATAAAGTAAATATATCTAAACAAGTTCTTTGAAACATTCCACAGACTTTTCTGCAAGATCATACATTGTTAGATGAAAGAACTGCTCAATGCCAGAGTTTTTTTCCCGGAGAATTACTGGCAAGATCAAATCCAAATTGCTTTCCATACGAGATGTTGTGATGGATAATTTTTTTGGCTTATTTTCTCTTTTCAGACCTTGGGGTTTTTTTCATTTTTGGTACCATTCCAAAGAGTGAAGCATGCATGCAAAAAGAAAAGGTGGAATTTTGGCTTTCTCTTGAAATGTCAATTAGGGTACTGAAATTCTTTTTAAGAAAGGAAAAGCCAATAATCTTAGAACCCCAAAACCTAGAAAATATTATTCCAAAAGGAATTGATACCCTGTAAAATGGGGATAAGGTGAAAGCCCAGAATAGAAATTATTATCTGAGAGAAAGGAGTGTATATGTTTCTGTTTCCTTCTGACTTTTTAAAATTATACAGATTTCTGAGGGCTGTGGGAAGGAAGGGAACAAATCCAGAGAAACATGAGAGTCTAATAGGGATTTAATCTTCACATTGGTCATTGTTTAAAACTGTCTTTGAAAGTATTTTCCCTGAAATGGATTTTGCAACCATTGCAGTAAGTCCCCTGTGCATTTACAGTGTGATGCACTGGAAAGGAAATTACAATTCCATTAATATGCTTGGCTGTTTTCTTAAATTTTGAGTAATATGGCAAAATGTGCCACTTTTTTATCCTAACTTGGAATAAATGAATTAAGGAGTGTCATAATAGCAGTATTGAGCCAGAGCAAATTGCAGGACAATGGATTTAGAGTAGAACTAATCTAATATTGGAAATTTTCATCTGTGAGAAATCCTAACATTTGAAAGATGTTGTCTTGGGGGATATGGTTTGATGCTTGGAGGGAAACTTTGATCATTTCTAAATAAATTGTATATAAGTCATCATTTTAGAACTCCCAGAGGCTTGAGAAGCACCATCCACTTGAAGTCCTGAGTTTCAGCTCATGTGGATTGAGGAATGGTCACTCTGCTGGCAGGCTGGAACTCCCAGGGATTCTTGTACAGCTTTTCTTCCCAGGTGAAAGGGTAGGAAAGTGGGTTGCTGTGAAATATTTTCCAGAAAGTTTTCTAAACAGAATCTCTGTCTCTGAAAACTTCTAAGCTAAAACAGCATTCAAATCATGCCTCCTTTTGAGTAGTCACTGTTATCTGCTCAAAGCTGACAGCAGCACAATAAAGCTAGGGGCTTTGCTTTTCCAACTTTTTTTTTCTCAGTATGTGGAATAGTCTCATTAGGCATCTTACAGACCTAAAGCAGAAATATTCTCCAACAGAGCTGAGGAAGCACCCCAGATATGTTATACCTCTCTGATAGAAAATCACTGCTTCAAATGAGATGGAAAGAAGAGATTGTTGATTGTTGGAGTGAAGAGAGAAGACATTTGGGTGAGGGAGCATTAAACTCTAAATTGCATTAATATTGGTTAAACTATTTTGTCTGGAAATTGAGCAAAACAGATAACATCCTGTATGGCTTGGGGATGTCATTAGAAAGAATGATCCTGCTCTAGTAATAGCCAGTGATCATCTGGTGATTGCCCTTGTGATTTTCTGGTAAATTTGATGCAGTGCAGTTAAATTTTCAGTGACCTGAGTGTGGGTCGTGTCCCTGTGGTTATTTGCATAATCGGAGTTACTCTTACATGGCAGCATTTAACAATAGTTAAGCTGGTGCTGTGAACCACTGTGATTACTTTCCACTGCTGATTAGCAGGAGGAATGTCTTCCTGTGACAATTTTCAGATATCTTACTGAAATTTAGCATTTTAGGTCCATCCCTGGAAGTGTTCTAGGCCACACTGAATGTGCTTTGAGCAACCTGGTCTAGTGGAAGGTGTCCCTGCCCAAGGTAGGGGGTTGGAACTGGATGGTCTTTAAAGTACCTTCCAAAATAAATAATTCTATAATTTTCTGATCTTCTAGTAGTATGTTTTCAACATTAAAAAATTTTATAATCACCACTGAAGCAACGATGATTCCAGAGTTTTGTTTCAGAATCTGAGATACTTAAAATGAAAACATTGAAAAATCAGCTGTTGTTTTACAGTGATACTTATCAACCTTATATTTTTTTCCCACTGGGATGGATAAGATAAGCATAACATTGCAAAAAAATAAATTTAGCTTACTAGATGATGAAGGAAGCAGTAGCTCCTTTTCTGTCAGTGCTTTAGCTGCTAATAGTGTCAGTTTTAGCACAAAGATGGGACCCCCTTATGTTGAACGTGGTACAAATACACAAGAGATTGTTTCTCACCCATTGGCTGAATCTAAGAACACTATATGAAAGCTGATGGTAGACATCATAACAGTGATGTCCTAAAAGCCCACAGATACTCAGTGGTGCTATCAGACACACTGTGCAGGTCACTAACAGTGAATAGCAGTGCCCATCCTGTTAGACCCTACTTGAGATCTCAGTCAGATGTTTCATAAAAAACATGATTGATGGCAGTCCTGGTTTTGCACTTTCTGCAAGGTTATGTTCCCAGCTAATAATAGGATGTTGTTTTGATTCCCCACAGGATAATTGTCATGGAGTTCAAGTTGTCAAAACACGCTATTAGTATTGTTGGAGGAAGAATATAAAGCTTTGAATAATCATTAGATGACACTGGCAATGCTCCATAGATGGCAACACCTACTTTAGTGCAAAAGGGGAGAGGTGACGAAGGCTAAAAGCGAGAGGACACTTGAGTAAGGGTGTTTGCTATACACCCCTTTCTAAGGATGCTGGGAATCATCTTAGCACAGGATGACCTCTGATCTTGTAACTCAGCTGTTGCTGTGTGCTAATGGTGACCAGTGCAGTGAAGAGCCAGGCGAGATTGCTGAGAGAGACTGAATTATAGAGGGGACTGCTGGGTTTGGGTCAATATTAATAAATACATAGGAGGATAAAGCTTCTTACCTGCAAGTGGGACTTGGAGAGAAACACTGCTTTTAAATTGTTCAGTGGAAAAAATTAGGATTATGGTGGATTGAATCACTGTGAGTTTACCATTTCTGTGACTAATGTGGATTGCTTTGTACTGCCAGTGTGCAGCAGATGCTGCTGAACCCGAGGTTGGATAGTTTACCTTTTTGCAACCACTCTGGGATCAATGGATTCTTCAAGTATTGCTACTTACTTGAGTTTCAGTCAAAAGCTGGCAATTATTACATCTCTCCTTCTGATTATCAGCAGTTTTCTTCTGTTTGTTTCGTTTTTGAATGAACTTCTTTGTAGCCATTGTACCAATCAATACTGCAGTGACTTAAACAAAAAGGGAAGAGGAACTAACAGTAACCAGAAGGGTTGTTGCATACAGAAAGCATGAAAACCAGGTCTTGCTCCATGATCCATGTGATGAGATCTTCCTCTCTGTTCCTCGGCTTTGATCTTACTATGAACTGGAGAGCTGGAGGTGAGAAGTTAGTGACAATCATGCTGAGCTGCCAGACACTGCCCATCACCTCAGTGAAGGAAAAGAAAGACAAAAAGGCTTTGACCCCAAACTGTAAGACGTATTTTCAGACCTAACATATTTTTCTGTTCTGTGTTGTGGGGATCATTTCCTACTGAGGAATAGATACAGCCAGAGGAAAGAACAAATGTTTTCAAATATTTTACACTGTCTTTACTGTTTCTTCTATGCATTGAGGTGACTGCTTAGAGGAAATTGTTGATAAGCTGAGAAACTGTCACTGGTCTCTTGCTGGGACACATAAGTTTCAGTTCCCCTGATCTCTCGGTTCAAGGCAGTCAGGAAAATAATGCAAAAATATAGGACTGTTCAAAGGCATGGGGTGGTGACAACTTCAGAAAAGTAACCAAAGTGAAGAAGACTATAGACTAGATTTCATAGTGATAAGTCCTCATGGTATACCCAGTTTTCTATGTGCATACTTGATAATGCATAAGTCCTACATAAAGGCCATGCAAGTAACTTTTCGGGGTAGGTGCTGTTTATCAAGAGAAAATCTGAGCTACTTAGCACAGAAATGTCATTTAGAATCAGGGAAATGGAGAAATAAAACAGGTTCTAACACCATGATTTGGAGCTGGATGGCTCTCTTGAACAGTCACAACATGAATAGAGAAGCCAGCAGGGTCTGAGGACAGCACTCACTCTCTTGCACATCTATTGGAAGGGACCTACAAGCTGGGGTGGGGAGAAGACAATAAAATTTCCTTTGACGTGAGAACTGGGAGGGGCATTTTGGGCTGAAGGTGTTGAAAAAAGGAAGCAGCAGAAGGTTGTTTCTTGAGAAATGCGGAAGGTGTCCCTGCCCAAGGTAGGGGGTTGGAACTGGCAACACCCCAACCAACCGAATTAAAGGCAATCTGTGTGTTAAGGAAGTTGGGAATATAAACAGGGAGGAGGGAGAGATAAGATATTTCAAACACTTTAACAATTACCCTGAAACTAGATTAGAGTAGAATCCAAAGAGAGATCTTTTATCCTCCGTGGAGCAGTATGAGTAATTCTTGTTTTCATTAAAAGTTTTCATTTTTTTAATGATGTTACATTTGCATTTTTTTCCTCCTAAAAGATAAGAGTTGATGAACAGTGCACTGAGTTTTATTTCTGTCTTACCAAAGTTTGGTTGGGAAGTTTTTTGGACTTGCATCTTCTTTTCAGCCACATTTGGCTTGTTCGAAGGCCAAATGCCGTGTTCAGATTCAACAACAGGGAGAATTATAAAGTCCTGCAGGTAATTTTGTGTCCTTATGTTTGTGTCAGCTGCGTATATATATCTTCCCTTCTTTCCCTTCTGAAGCCTAGACTAGCTTCAGAGCTGGCCCTGTTTGTGTTCAGGAGATGATGTTTCCTGAAGAGTCATAACACAGAAGAAAAACTGCCGGAGTCTCTTAGGTAGTTTTGCATCAGGTTGACTGAACCTTCCACTCTGTGTTTTTATTATTGGTAAACCCACCATTAATTTACTGTCTAAGGGAGGAAACAAGAAGGAACCAAACAGTTTTGATCTCCACCTTGCTTTCTTTCAACCTTCTCGACCCAATAGAAATCATTTGGAGTTTGAGAACAGACTGGATAACCTTGCTTGCAGCATTAGCAAATATATCAGCGAGCTGGTGTGACATTATGTACTTTACTGTCCCTTTAGAATTTAAGTTCAAGTGAAACAAATGTTGGAAAAAGACATATGGCTTATGGGGACAGGTTTATTCTCTAGTGAAAAGCGAAGTTATTAAATGAGCAGTGACTGCCAATTGCAGAAAAATTGGCAGGGATACTTTGGCACTGTAGTTTTTATTTATTATTTAAAAGGCCACATGCAGGGCTTCTGATTACGGCCTTAAAATTCCAGGCAGTATATGAACATACAGGGTCAATGCACAAATTATGTATTGTGGTATGAGCAGGAATGATATTACAAACAATCCTCTCAGGAAAGACATAGTAATAAAAGATCTCAGCTTAATAGATTAGAAAACCCTGATGAATGCTACATACAAGGAAAGAACTCCTTGTCTAAGCTTTTCTGAAGTCAAACAAGAGAAGATTCTGTAATATTTCATGGTAGTTACTATGCAAATTTGGTTGATTAGCAAAAAAATAAAAAGCAAACAGGTAACGGAACTTTTAAAATTTTCTTAGGAATAGTTGCCCTAAAAATCCATAATTACTAAAGGTTGCCACAATTTTAGGAATCTTAGATTTGTAAAGAAATTCATCACATATCCAGAGTATAATCTAGCTCCTAGTGCAAAGAAACCCTGATATACACAACAACAGGTACTTCAATTAAGAATCTGACTTATTGTTAATGAGGGGGATGTACATATTTATCTCAGGGAGCTCTTACTAAGATGTAAACCATTTTCATCCTAATACACTTGAGTAATAATTGATTTTGGTTTTGACTCTCTGAATAAACCAATGGAAAACACTCAAACATTCTTTCCAAAAATTTAATGATTCCAAAGAGATATAGCCTCTACAATATGGATTATATAATATGTTTAATATTTTTAACATGATAATTTACTGAAGGCACCATGGAAGCTTCCTGGAAAGCAATTTTCAAGCAGACACTAGCCATAAGTAAAACCATGTGGAGGCAACTTTGCATCAGAAGGTTGCAACTGAAGTTCTCATGGGTTTGGACCTCCAAGGATAAAGAATACATTGAGAACTACTGAACAATTAAAAACCAGACCTGGAGTCTCCTACAGCTGGAATCACTTTGTTGACATCAGGCCCCAGGAGCTGAGGTGATCAAGGACAGTGATCTGAATGTGGCTCTCACACTCTGAAAATCTTGCATTTTGTCTTTTTTTTTTTTTTTTCCAATTTGTTGCAAATACTCAACCCTATATTTTTTCCTTATATTAATTTGACCTTTTTACCTAAGATAAACTATTTCCTTGTGGATTTGCACCTTGCAAGGTGTTTCTTTTTTTGGTCATATTTTATGCTAAAATCCTTCCGGGTAGGGGAAAAAAAAAAAGAATTCTAGTACTGAGCATCTGTGTAAAAATAACACGATCATATGGTTTGTAGTTTACTTTTAAACACATTGGAAAGGATTGCCTTTGTACAGGGGAAGCTACAGCTCTTTTGCAAATCCAGAGCCTTCACTTTCAGTGGAACGAAATGTATCAACATTGGATGAAACCGAGTCCGATTTAAAGCTGAAAGCCTACTAGATGGGACAAACCCCCTGCATTTTTAAAGGGAGAAAGAGGGGAGAGTAAGCCATTCATGAGAAGTATAAAATGTAATTTTGTTTTAAAGCTCACTAAAAGCTATATAGGTCATGAAGACAATCAGTCTTTTATTCTTTGAAATAATTCACATTACAGCCCTATGTATTACCACCCTTATCACAGAAAAGCCTTTAGATTTGTGTTGGCAGATAATTACAAATTGATTTCTGGACCCTCATTTTGACAATGGTTTTGAAAACCCTTTCTTTTTTCTTCTCTTTTTTTTTTTTTTTTTTCTTTTTTTTCTTTTTAAAAGCCTTTTATGATTTCTCCTGCATCATACTGGAGAAGTACTGTCATGATGAGCTGGCCAAGTGTACTAACCATTTATAAAAAAGAGCCATAGAGGACAAGACCCCAAATATTCTAGAAATGAACTGTGAAATGCTGCAGGTAACTGCAGTATACTTAATTTACGTCTATCTTCATCTTTCATGCCATTCAAACTTGAAATAATTTTACAAAGAGATGGTAATTTAACAAATGGTTAACCTAAAATTTTACAACCCGCAGGTTGCTCCTTTCACTGCATACCAAATCCAGTTTCCTTGTTTTTTTCAGCATTTATGGCTGTCAAAAAGTCTTCAGAAACGAAAAGGCTTAACCCTTTATTGCTTGTATTTACCATTATGGGGTCAAGGCCGTCTCTGAAGATGCCACTGAGTGATTACCAATGTTTTAGGCTGAAAGTTTGGTTTACAGTCTAAGACCTATTCTAGAGATAGCAGCCAAGTTTAGCCTGATAATCCCTGCCTTAAGGAGGCTACAGTCTAAAACTCAGCATGTTGCAGCTGAGAAACACACTTAGGTAAAGTTGATGAGTAAGAAGGGAGAAGATGAGTAACAAAAATAACCAGATATCTTGGCATAGATGTGCTGTGTGCACAATCTGCAGTCAGTCAGTGACAGCGAGCGCAGTAATCACTACTCACCACCTGCTTAGCGGTGCTATTTTTAAAGTGTCACTGAATGACAGCAGTAGTGGGGTCTTTCTAATTGTTTATTATTCCAGGGATTTAAATAGTATTATCTCAGCATTTGGGATACATCTAAAGGATTTACAGCACTAAGAATATCCTAGGCATGCAGGTACGTGAAGTAGCCTGTACGACACGCAGTAAACACTGACAAGGAGTAACCGGAGGCTAAAATGAAATTTTTTAGTTTTACAGACTTTATTGATTTGCTTTTGAGTTGTTTTCCTTTCTAACTCAGGCTTATGTATTATTAAAATGTTTGCAGAACATCAAGCATGATACCATTTTTCTTTGGTTTATTTTTCTTTCAGGGGGAAAAAATAATCTTTCAGATATGTGGGGATAGTGGCCATTAGCTTTAGCTAATAACCCACTTGCATGCCTTTAAAGTACAATTTTTTTTCCTACAGCTCCCAGAAGGATGTAATTTGTAAACAGTATTAAGAAAAGCATATGAAGTGCCACTGTCTTCAATAATCTGTGACTCTCAAGGGAAGACATATTTTGATCATGCTTCTTGTTGAGCTTGAACCTGAATCTGAATACTACAAAATTTAATTTTCTTTTCCTGTAATTTACTTTTTCCTATGTATTTATAAGTCATTTACTCTTTTAACCATTTCACTTTCCTTTTACATTTCAACATTCCTTTTCTCATTTGGATAAGGAAAACTTTTAACTTTAAAACAAAATACAAAACCAAAATTCTTTTAAATTACCAATTGAACATATAAAATTATATAAAATAAAAATAGTAACTCCCCTAACTTTTTATGTAATTAAAATATTTCAGGAAAGGAGGATGTGAGAAGGTTGCGAGGTACTTTTCATTTCTCAGGGGCAGATTCTTAGCTGAAATTAATTACCAGAGTTTCATTCATTTCAAAGGGCATTTAACAATTCACACACCTTGGAATCTGTCTCCTGATTCCCTCCCTTTTTTTCAGAGTATCTGTCACTTTTGTCTGTGCTCTGTTCTTTCCTGTGCTGGAATGTGTGTGTTTCTGTGTATGTTTATATTTGTATGAATGATACTTGCTATAATCAGTCTTTATTTTTTCTAGACAAGGCAGTTTAGGATTCTTTTGGAGTATCACTAATTTGTCTCCATGAGATGCTGCTGTCCTGTTGCTGACACAAACTGCTGCTCTAGACTTGTCAGCAAAAGGCAGGAATTTATGCCTGCATTTAAAGTACTTAAAATCAGGGGAAAACTATGAGAGAATGATTGAAAAATGAGGGGTAAGGAATTAGGAATATATTCTTTCTTTATCCTTCAGACACGATCAGGAAAGAGGTGTTGCAAGTGATGTGCCTGTTTTTGTGTAATTAAGGAATATAATTTGAAATTAACAGCATTCATGTCTTCTGAGTTCAGTGGTGTGTGTTCCTCTGTATCTATAGATCAGGGATAGGATATGCTGCTTAATCCTGCTCAAGTCTCTCTGTCCCTCAGTCAGAGGGAAGTGAGCAGTACAGTTTGGGCTTTGCACAGTCATATTCTTTTGGACCAGCTCCTGTGCTCTGATAATGCAAATGCAAAGACTCATTTCTTCCCTGTAAAGCCAATGCTCAGACAATATTGCAGAACAAACCTTTCCTTACACAAAGGTTATTTTCTCTCTGGAGCATTCTCCTTTTTACTGAAAGGCATTGTAGACTAGAAATTCTCTGAGAGTTCATGACACCCTGAGAGCCTTCTTTTCAGAGACAAGCTGTATAATAATAATGCGGTGACAGAAAAATCGAGGAGAGGTGGCTTTCTCTGATAGAGAATTTGTCTTTAATTCTACCCTGAAGAGATTGCAATGGAGCACCAACCTTTGTTCTTACTGTAGTGCTTCACTGCTACACCAACCATTTGTTAAATGGGAAGTAATTGAGGTTGAAAAAGGATTGAATGAATAAAGCTTTTGGCAGGGAAGGGGAGGAGGCAAAGTATGGGTTAAAGGTTATTCCTTGCAGAAATTTCATAAAATGAGAGGTAATGTGCCTTTTGAGCTAAAATTGTTTGTGCCTCTGGAGGGGGCTTGTAGAAGAGAGGGAAGAGAGCAGGTTGGGGGGAGGGAGACTGAACCTGTGGAAGCACAATGAGAATAATAAACCTGCATCAAATATTAAGCTTTGTGGCATCTTACTGATTGTATTACAAATTTCACCTAAAGATGTGCAGCCTTGGCCACCTCTCTAGGTGAGTGGAGAGTAGAGGAGGAGGAACTGAGGAGGGGTCAGGAGTAGTAAGATGAATACTCCTTAGAAGGTTTCTTATCCAAGAAATATTTTAGCATTACTGTAAGTTGCATTTACTGCATCCAGAGGAATAAATGGGCTCCACATTTCAGTGTTTTCCTGAATTTTGCAGTTATGGTGGCTTGAAAAATAATGAAGATTTTTTTCCCCCCTTATTATGAACTCCCATCTGTTTTTAGACTTCCTCTGTCACACTGACACAGCAATTTTTCTGTATGCCTTCTTCCCCTCCCCAAAGAAAAAAAGTCTGTCATGAAAGTTAATCTTATGTTATTTTGGGCTTGGGGACCCTGGAGACAGGTAGAATGGATTTGTATCCTTGAGAGAGCTTGTGTTGAATAAAATATCACAATTATGGAAACATTACTGTATTTCCATCCAGTGTGTTTTCTGCACTGTATTACAGTTATTTGAAATCTTTTGTTAATTCTTGTCTTTGTGGTCCAAATGTGTATAAACATAAACATTCTTTATTTGGCATGGAATTATTTTATGTTCTTCTAATGCAAGTTGAATTGTGGAAAATACAGGATTTTTACTCAAAAGGAACTGGTTTTAGCAAGTGTTTTTGAAACACACGGTGTTCTCACACATGGCCTTTATATTTCTACATAACGAAGGCCATCATTTGCTACACCTTGGAAAGTTTGGCTTTGCATATTTTTTTTATGTATTTTACATTTTTTGCTCTTTATTTGGACAGAAGGATTCTTTCTACTACCAAAATAATAACGTGACCTAAGTAAAATTGCTTTTAGTGAAATTCCTTAGGGATAGATGCTGGCTCAATTCTCATCCACAACTTTGTCAATAAACTGGAGAGACACATATACTAGCTGACAGTAAAAAAAACTTCCAGATGACTTATAGACTTTTGGAATGGTAATTGAGTCCTACTAGAGAATATAGGATAATTGCCATTCAAAACAAAAAAACAAAAAAATGGAGAAGAATGCAGGCTGGAATTTGCAATGATGACAATGAGGATATCTGTTCTGTTGAAGAAGGTGTCAGACTTTCTATGAGAGCTGGGGCAAAGAAAGTTAACGTGGATCATGGATACACAGATTAAAATAGTGATTTAGGAAGAGGGAAGTGATTTTGTCTGTCTATATTGCCTTAGTCAGGCAACTACTGGAATATCTTGTTCGGTTTTGTGTCCATATTTGTTTAAATTATGTTGACAAATTGAAAAAGGTAAACGGGTGGGCAAGAAAAATAATTTTGAGAGAATGCCTTGTAGTGAGAAATATAGAGCTCCATCTGTTCTGCTTTTCTCAAGGAAAGGCACATGATTTGTTTACAAGCTCAGATTTGTTTTATAGCTCAGAAGGGCCTTAATGTGTTGAAAATATTGGTTACCTCTATAATCTAGTAGAGAAAGACAAGATTTGGCTGGAGAAGCCTGGAAGCTGAATCCAGATGAATTCAAATTGGAAAGTAGAAACAAATAAACAAACAACAAAAAAAGGAACCTTAATCGTGGAGTAATACATCATGAAAAATGAAAGTCAACAGGCTATTTTTTTTTAAAAAGGCAGCCAAAGTAAAGTATCATTATTGCCAAACTTGGTAAATAAATGTGCAAAGGATTATTCTACGTTGTCAGAATATCATCACCAGTAAGTTTTGAAAAGATCTGGACTCAAATTTTTAATCTCACAGTAACAAGTTATAATATCAGAATAGCAGCCACTAACACTGACAAATATGATACTTTAATGTTTTGTACGAGCAGTAGGATAACGACCAGTGTGAACAGCTTACTCCATCCTGTTGGAGCTATGCTGGTCTCTTAAGCAGGATACGACCTTTGAATGTAACCACTTGGGAGGAGACACATTTTCTTGGTGTGTGGTGTTCAGGAGTCCCTACATCACATCACAGCCCACAGGTCTGAACATGAAGCTTTGGATGAGCCCAGAGAACCTGTTATGTGCCCACTTGCCCACTGCTCTGTGCAGGGTCTCAAGCAGCCAAAACCTCTCATTGCATCCTCCTGCTTCTAGGTAGGCTGAACTCAGAGGAACTGCTGTCATTTGCAGTTGAAATAACTTTTAAAATTGGGGTTAGCAGACATATACAAAAAGTGTTAATTCTATAAAAAATGTGTTACAATTAGAAATCATCATTAATTAAACACACTCACTTACAGAATGAGGTATTTTCTTTGTGGCACATCCAGGCATTCTCTTTACTTACATTTTTATTACTTGCAATTACAATTTATTACTTTCCATAAAAATGATATTTTTCAGGCATCCTAAGTTAAATGAATGATTCAATAATTTAAAACTGAGTATTTGTTATCTTTGCGGACGGTGAAATTGAATTGCACATTGTTGAATTTAAAATGCCAATCTCGTGGATAAATCAGTCCCTGGGGGAGCCATGAGCAGCACTGTCACAAAGAGAGAAGGGAAGAGGTTGCAGGTTACAGATATTTACTTCTCTTATATTTATGGCCTGATAGTCAAAGAGGCTGAGCATTTGAAGATTCAACTGAAGTGAATCGAGTTGAAGGTGCTTCCCAAAAATCTAATCTTCATATATATGTTCACAGTTGACTGGAGGGAAAGAAAAGTTAAAGCAGAGAAATATAGACAGGGAAAAGACTCGGCCATGAGAGCAGTCTGAGTCGTATGAAGTTAAACATAGGCTGCTCTTTCATGTCTTCAGAGATCAGAGATTCCCTTTTTGTCTGAGTGGAAAATTTCACATCGTTTTTGGAGAGAAGTGGTCTGCAGTCCTGGACCAAAATCAGTATGAGGGACACTTGGAGAGCTTGCATCTCACCCTGTTTGTGAGACTTTTCCTTCTTATGCAAAAGGTTGAGATGTTTTAGCACCCTTGGGGGTGCCAGACACTGTATGAATGTAGGGCACTGTGTTATTAGTGGCAGTATCACTTCAATTACTCATTTGCAGGGAATTCCTTGCATTCTCAACCACTTTGCTGAAGATTTTAGAAGGTGGGATAAATGGAGTACCCATAGCACACATAGCATTTTTTTTCTGAATTCAGAGGTAACCAGATCAGTTCCTGTGCAATTTTTGCAAATTCATTTTGTTTTTTTCTCAAACCCTTGAACTAACCCAAAACATTGCAAATCAGATCCTTTGTTGTTTTGCTTCATGTATAACCAACAATCATGTACCATATAGGCAAATGTGAAGATGTTTTTAGCATGATGATGCACAAGCTATTAATTCCTGGTGATTTAAACATGTGCGCATGCACACATATATTTTCAATTTCTGTGCTGTTCCTCAGTTCAGAATCACATATGAGGGATTTTACATGGATTTTGAAGGAAAAGGGAAAAGCTGAAGCTTTCGGCAAGAGCTGGGAATGTAGCAAATTTAATAACTGAGGGGCTTGAATATGGAAACCAGCCTTGTGTCTCTACCTTTGTCTAGAAGAGGAAGAGAGAAGATTTTTATCATGCGTGGATCTGTCATCTCCTTTGTTGAAAAGAGAATAAATATCCTGCCTAAATTATTTAAAAAAAAAATTACTTCAGCTTTATCTGAAAAATATACATTATTCCCTTTTCAACTTAGTCATTTCTTCTACGCATGGCATCTCCTGCCATTCAGTACCTTAATTGAAAGTGTAATAATTGATGCCCCGTTTACAGATTTATTTCCTGTAGAAATAGTTTACACAGTCACAGATTCAGAAGATAAAAAAAAAGCATTCTGGTCATGGGCTTCTCTCCTTTACTCACTGTGGTGATAAAAGTGATTTCCTGTTAAACAGGCAGCCCAGGACTGCACGTACATGAAGCTTCTGATTTACAGGGGTGCTTAGCACCCTGAACTCCAGTTTAATTCAGTGGAAGCTTTAACACCAATAAATTAAAGTCAAGTATGTGTTTGAACATATTTTATATACTGTGTGACAGGTTCTGATTACTTTCATTGTTGTCTAAACTCAAGCCTACATTTATTTTTTTTCCCCTTAGTAAGTATTTTGTGATATATAAAGTATTTTGTGCCTATATAAACTATTAGGAAAAAACTCAAGAACAATTCCCCTTCCCACAAAGCTCCTGCTCTTCTTATTCTGTAGATGCTTTTGCCTTTGCTTTAATGCAAACAATGTCACAGGGTACAGAACATTGTTGGCAGAGGTGCAGCAGTGTTTATCAACGATGCATCTAACTCAACCAAGTGGCACAGGTTTGCTGTGTTGTGACCAAGCTCAGAAATTGCTTAGAGAGTTATATCTGTTTGCAATAGTGCAGATCTTGGAGGCACAGAAAATTCTTGAGACATCAGTGTTCATGATAATTAGGTTAACCAGGGTATGTGAGGCAATCAAGTGATCATATGCATGAGTGAGCTGATACACAGAAGGTATCATATTATTAACCACTGGAATACCCATGTCCGAATAAGAAAAATACCGGGACAATTAACAAGCAGAAGCTCCACACAAGAGGCGTCATTATTACCCAGTACTGTGTCATATTTTTGTGCATTGTACACAATATTTATGATTATTAAAAATAATAATGAAAAAAACCTCCTGAGGGCCACAAAGCAAGCATTCAGAAGGTAAACAAATGTAGTCCTGGCATTTCCTGCACTGTTTTAATTCAGCATCTTTCTGCTTATGTGTTACAGTCCAGTGTCTGATTATATGATCACATACTATTTTTTCCATATAATCCCTGCATCGTTTAGTGCAGGAGGAGATCTATTCTTTGGATCACCTGGGATCTGAAATAGCTCCATTTGGAAGCTGATAGTTTAAACTCCTAGCAACCCAGACATGCCTACATAACCAGCAAGCTTATCTAAGGTCTTCTGTCTCAGGAAATAAATTAACCCTTTCAATCCCAATAGCTAACCATGAAAAAAAGAAGAGAAATCAAGTTGCACATGATTTTTATTTAATAACTTTGCAGTCTTTTTTCAATTTGAGGTCTCATTAATCTCTTAAATATTTATTGGCAGTAGCGTGTGAGCAAGGAGTAAGATGTTGTCACAAATGAATTGCTGTCTATTTTATTTCCTTTGAAAACTGTAGGTTTTATTTATTGTTATGAGAAAGAAATAATTCCATGTTGAACTTGGACTGCTGCACAGAACACAGGATCACAGCTGCCTTTCTAGGAATGTGTTAAATCAAAGCAGGGTATATTCTTGAATTGAGATTTTTAATAGGAAATTTAAGTGGTTTTGAAACCCTAGTTACTGTGAACGCTGGAGGGAAGGAATGTGTTACTGTATCTACTTCTGAGCTGTATTTTGAGAGTCTGCATGAGTCGTCAAAGGTGCCTGTGTGAGATGTGACCTTTTCAGTTCATATTTATTATGTCTTCCCAAATACACACCGTAGCTGTACAGTGCCTGTCAACATTACATTTCGTGAAACTAGTTCTCTGAAGGGAAGAGGTCCATTTTGATACTTAAATACTCCCCTTCTGAAGCTGGTCCTGAAAAAGATAAAACCACCGTGAGGAAAATTGTAAGAAAGAGAGAAAGAAATATGTTTAAAGTGCCTTCCTCTCTTTCTATTTCAAAATCCTTCCTCCTCTTATCTCATACTTCTCATTGTGATCTGTTCTTTATATTTTACTGTGTTCTTCTGGGGACTTTTTAAACAAATCTCTCTCAAGTATCTCATCTCCAGTAAAAGACAATGCATTTGTACTGTGTTGGATATAGACCATGTAGGGCACCCCCCTCCTTCCCAGAACTGTCTTAGCTACAGCACCTTGTTGTTGCTACCTGTCCTGATCATGGAAGAAGGTATTAAAATATTTTCAGCCTTCCCAAAACTGTCGGAGTCTCCTAATTTGCAAAACTCTGATTGCAGCCCTTAAGCTCTCACTGGGTCTGGGTGTCTACAGTAGGATGAATATAGAGAGATCAGAGCCACAGGTAAGACATAATGAAATATATTTAAACCTATTCAAAACATGGAAAATATTGTGTTGTATAACCCTGGCTACCTGATCATTATGCCACCCTCTTTAAACATCATGGGTGGAGATCATTGTGATCTGCAGTGGTTTGGTGAAGACTTGTCTCAAAGCTGAATTAAACAGTTTTGTCCTTTCTGAAAATGCTATCTGCAACTAAAAAAATCCCCAAAACATTAAGTGTAAATACAGGATATGACATTCTGTGAAGCGAATAGTTATGACTGAATTGGTTTTGATTCTGAAGAAGAACATTTTGGAAATTCTTTTAACAAATGTTGGTCAGTAGTGTGAAAAATTAGTTCATTTATCTGAATGCATGAAAGGGTCATATCAGACATTCTGATTTGTGTTGTTGCATTTTTTGAAATCTTGTAGTTAGATCAGGCTAAAATCTTCAACAACATCTGTAGTTAGATCAGGCTAAAATCTTCAACAACTGTGCAGTTGTCTTTATAGTAATATGCCCTTCCTAAATCCCCACTGTGAAAAGAGTTGTCCTCGGTGGGCTGGATCTCATCTTGTCTCAAGCAGCCTCATCTATCTTACTGCTTTGCACTGCTGCAGACAGGCTGGAACAGCTCTGAGCACCACTGGACTCTGACCAAGGCCTTTGGGCAATCCCATAATGTTCCCAATAAATCAAAATAAACTGTCCAGCTGCTCTTTCATGTCCTCTCATTGTGCTCTATGTCTTGTTTGAAATGGCAGAAAGTCTTCTGTGGATTGAGTATTTTGGCAGGGAAACAGAAACAGCCTCCGGAGCATTCAGATAGCAAGTCTGGGTGATAGGAAAGCATCTGGAAGGGATAAAGCTTGTGGATGTCTAGGGGAGCTACATGAGTACTTAGGGAATAAGGAACCAGAGAGGAACACAAGTTCTTGATCTTGTGATTGCAGAGTGCACCCTCTGCAGTATGGTGCCAACAGAAAGGCCAGAGCTTACTTTTGTTTTAAGGAATCTGTTCTGCTCTCCTCAAGCATCACCAGCAAATAGCTAAGATTTGCCACTTGCATGACTTTGATCTTTTTATTTATCTTCTATTAATCTGTGAAAAAGTGATAACTGATCACCTGCAATATCCTTCATCATCCTCGGGGGTGTACTTAAAATGGGATGTTGGTGTAGATAAGTGCACAACAGCATCTGTACACGTAATGCTCTGTGGGCCTTATCATTCCTTGCTTTGCACAGTCTTATGAATCTATGGGATGGAAACTAGATTCCTCTTATTTTCTCATGTGTGAATCAGCAGACAGTCCTATTCATTGTTTCTCACAGAGCAACTGGGGAAAAAAAAGCAAAACACGTAAGGTCAAATATATTCCCAAACTACTTTTTTTTCTTGTATTCTGAATTTCTGCAAAAATTTCTGCAGGTCTAACAGCTCTATAATGTATAAATCATTATAAACAAGGCTTGAAAGGAACTGCACTGTTTATACTATAACTTCCCTGCCCTTTAGCAGTGATGAAAACTGAAAATACCAGTGCATCTTGAATTCAAAGGAGGAAAAAAAATAGATGAGAGATCATAAAGGGGTAACGCGGTTCAGTGAGACTCAGCGTTTGGAATATTAAGCAGATTTGACCCATGCTGAGAAGAGTCTGAAGAGCAAATTCTTCTCAGCACCATCTCTTATGTCAGGACCCTGATTAACAAAGACATTTAAATAATGTCACTGCACTTCATACAATTTGAGCCTATTTTCTCTTTTGTAGAGCTTTTGAATGAATTTTTTTTTTTTTTTTTTACTTCCCATATTTGACCTCTGTGTCCTAATAGTGGCAAGCAATGATACTTTGAATTATTATGCTGAATATAAATGTAAGCTTCAAAACTAACAAAGCTTTTGTTCCTTGCCTGATGAAAGCACAATTTTGCAGTTGCTTTAAATATTATAGCTATAAGTCTGCCGTTGCTACTTCTACTAAGGATTTCTCAGTGAATTCATTAGAGGTGTCTGTTTTCATAGCTTGGCTTGTACAAATAAGAAGCAGGGATTTGAGAGTTCAGGGTGTATGTTGCTGTGCTTAAGCTACAGCAGTGTTATGTATGCAGAACCTGGTTTTATGTTACTTGTGAGGAATAATGCAAGCTGAACTTGGAATTCCATCATTACAGGGTTTAAGTCTCTAAGGGTAAAGCTAAGGCCAAGTTTTGATATTTTCTAATACACCTGTGTGAATTAGTATTTTCCAGGGAGGGGGGGAGGGCGGCACACAGAATTTTGAAGGAGCAATTCCAGAAAGATAAAGGTAACGAAAAGCCACATGTGTTTTCCAGGCATGTGAAAATAATTTCAAGGGTCAGTGGTTTCGCAGTTGGAATTAACAATATGGTAACAGAAAGAGGAAGAGGAGAAGGTGACTGCAGTTCCAATTTTTTTGTGTGTAATACAGAGAACAGTGATGTGCAGAAAATGCTCCTAATGAAATAATGTTTCTCGAAATAATGGCTTTTTCTCTTCATCACATGGATTTTTTAATTTCTTTTTTTAAACGGTCCTAATAAGATCTATTTCTAGATGAAGAAGGGATAGAGGAGAAATGGATGGACTAAACCAATCTATTTCAAACTCTGTCTAGAGATTGAGGGCACAACAAACTTATGATGATAATGTCAGCTTTCAAGTGGTTTTCTACATTTCTGGTTTTGGAAGAATGGAAAAGAAACTGCTGTTCATTTGATTGAAATATCTGAAAATGGAAGTGATTTCAGTGAGAAACTGTTCTTCCCTTACTGAGTATCTAACTCAGAGCTCACCCAAAGCCTCTCTGCTACGTTTCAAGGTAGGCTGAACTGTAGGGAATGACTGCCAACTGCCCAGATGGAAACTCTAAATCAGGCAGCAGACAAATGCAGGATTGCCTCTGTGAAAAATAACAATTTTCAGTTGTTTTGCAGATTAGGAGCCTGTCATACTTCATTGCTGTCACACAACCCTAAACATTTTTTAGGGAGATGCAGGGAACAGTGAAGAATATGAGATGACTAAACACATTCTTATGTAACAGGAAATTGTATCAGATTTAGATTTCATTGCAATCAATACCATGAACAGGTAGTGTTTCTCCCCTCAAGCTTTATTCCAGCCCCTTGATTCATTGTGTTTAGAGAACGTTCAATATTTCTCCAAATTATTCCAAATCAAGGCTGTCAGCTGCAGTTGTATGGAGTCAACACCACAGGCTGGGAGGGTGCTTGCAGAGAATCATTTCTTCCTTCCAGCAGGTTCTCACTTCACTGTCACAGAGCCAAAAAGAGTTGGTGAAAGAGCAGCTTTCCAGCATCTCAACACCTGTCTTTCAGTAATTTTCAGACAGGGAGCTGGAATATTTCCTTTTATCAGTTGAGATATCTTCAGGGTTGGTGGATGAAATGAAAGATTTTGCATTATGCCTTTGAAAACTTTGTACAATGTGTGAAGATTTGCCAATATTTAGTGGCTGCCATGTAATCTGTCTCTCCTGTAAAGATCCAAAATATCCTGCTGTTGTTGCATTAAGATAACTATTTAACAAAGCATACAGGAATTAGAGAAAAAGAAGTGGTATGTGCTTAAGCATTTTTATAAGCTTTACAAATCACTGTTTGTAGACATCAAACACAAATCTAAATGGTAAGAGCAGTGGTGTTATCTTTTATTTAGAATAAAACAATGCAGTAATGTAATAATCACATTTTCTAAAGTCTCTTGGAGCCCAAAAAACCACTTCATAGCAACTGCAACATACCATCCCCAGGGATGCTACTAAATAGAGTAAAATTGCTGACAGGTTAAACATCCTATTTTATTTTTTCTGGTGAGTGTGTTTTGTTTAACTTGGAAATAACAAGTAGCAAAGTATCTCATCATCTTTTTATCTCTCATTTTCCTGGATCTGTGCTTGAGAAGTCATGCTTTGCTCATCATCACCATCTAGGCCGTGGCGCTTTTGTTTAGTTTTCAACTACTCCCATTTCAAAGCCAGTTTTCCATTCTGAGGCAATTAGCAGCCTGGCAGCCATCAATAGATGAAGATGAATTTTATTTTTTTTTAACTATGTTGATTTCTTCTACCAATAAGCAGAAGGTCTCTATTTCAATCAATGCTTTTTTCCATTTCACTTTATATTTTATCAATTAATATTGCCCCAAGATTTCATCTATCATTGCAATGTCATTTTTATGAAAAACTTTGCCAATTGTTTTCTGTTTAATTAACATGTTCAGCACTGTTTGGGAGTGAAACAAGTGTAGGTTTTACTAAGAAGAAAAGAGATGCTGGTTCTGGTAGGGAGGGAGGTGCCCTGGAGAGGGTTGTGGGCCAAGTCAGAAGAACCACATGTCCAATTTTTCCCCAGAAGGAAAGATTCTTATGAAAGGAAAGAGAGAGGGCTGCATCCCCTGCTGTCCATGGCTGGAGGGTTTAAGGTGCTGTGGGGATTATAACTCTAAAGGAGAGGAAAGGCTTTCCACTGCTGGATCTCCTTTTTTGCCCTGTGCTGACAGCATTTTTCCTCAGGGAAATAAATTCCCCTAACTCTGAGAAATCCACCATGGTCAAAAAGATGATGTAGTTGCAGCTCTGCCACAGAAATACATTGACTTAAGCCAGCTGACATGTTCTTGAAGAATACCATTTTCTGCATAATTCAGAACCCTGACTAGACTACCCCATACTCTTTTAAACCATGACTGTTACAAAACCAGATGGAAAATGAAGATGCTGCAATGCTTTCCTTGGAAAAGCATTTGGATTGTGCCATGTCAGGCACAACAACAAATCTGGACTTGCTGCTAACAGAGCAGCTCCACTCTTTGGAGATGGGCATCTCACTGACACCAAGCAGACTGTTCCACAATTCACTGGTGGGATTCCAGAAGTTAGAGGAGATATAACATTTTCTTACTGTTTTGCTCAGATTTTGTGTTTCATTTCTCTGGGAATTTGAAGATATAATTTAAAAAAATCAGAATTATCATTCAGAAAATGAAGGATACATACTTAGGAAACACAAATCTACAGTGCATAGTATTGCCTGATGTTATGCCAGAATAGTTTCTACATTTTATTAGAATAAGTTATTATAACTCTATATTTTGATTTTTAGTTTATATTATGTTTATATTTATTTCAAAAGGTGATAAAAAATGTGATACTAAACCCATATCAAAATCAACGGATTTCTTTTGGGTAACATAGGGTTGGCCACTGCAAAATATTCCAGTGCAGAATGGAAGTAAGTTTATGGGCTTTGTAGCAGTGTATTTCTCAGAGCTTACAATGAAAGTCTAAAAAAGCCACACACAAGCTTTCCTGTTGTTACTGAACTTTTGTATTTAAAGTAAATTTTCCTTTTTTTCCTTGGTGCTTCTGGTGCATTGCGTGTGTGTTTATGTTGCGTGTTTTTCTGAACAGGTTTTTAGAATTTGGACTCAGATCCAAACACATGAATTCTTCAAGGGCAAAGGCAGCATCACTTGTCATTGATTCTGCCAAGCATTTAAGAAGAAGTGACATTTACCAGGGCTTGTTTTGAAGATTTATAAATGCAATATAGATTTGGCAAGAATAGCTGCTTCAATAAATGTTGTGCTGCAGCCTGTAAGCATGGGCTTTACCACCAGCAGATTCACTAGCACTATGTCATCCAAGTAAAAATAAATATTCAATAAACAATTTATTAGGGATGTGAGCTCACTTCTGCTTCATTCCACTTGGAAACTCTTGACATCTGTTACCTACATAGTGTTATTAAGGACACAATGAAATGAAGACAAATTAATTGTGGAATTGTCAAAACTATGTCAGGGAAACTTTCCCTGGCTAACAAAAATGATGCAAAGAATAATAGGGGAAGGGTTATATCCTGGCTGTATACATGAGGGTATTTGATATAACAGCTAGGGGTAACTGAATCCTAACACCTGACAAGAAGTTATTCTTTCATGAGTCTGGCTTTTGTTTTATGAAAAGTGCTTTGCATTCCTCAGGGGCATTTGAAGAGCTTACGCTAGAAGTAAACAGGATTTACAACCATCATGGTCCTCATTTGGACTGCCAGATTTGTGTGATATGGCATTAATACCAATGATAACAGGAGCAACAAAAAAAATCACTTACTGCCTCCTATTCCTGTTAGCAATGTGAGGCCATATAGTGTGGGGAGAGTGGGAAAGGGTCCCCTTTAGCTTTTTCAGTACAACAGTTACACAAGTTCCCAGTCAGGTGGGTTTTCGTGCATCCATTCATCCAACCACATCCTGCAAAGCCTCATGACATCCAAGGCTGCACAAAATCTGGGGCAAAACCTGTTCTGGGCAATGTGTAGCTAAACTTCACCAGTACTGATGGCGAGAAATGTTTTTTGGGGTGTGTTTATTCACACAGAATAACCTGCTCAGTCTCCAGGAAAATAAGTGGCCCTGCTTCTGTGTGAGGTACCACTGGGGGAATCCTGGGTGACATTTGAGTGTGCAGGAGAGGTGCTCTAGGAACAGGGATACCTGGGGACTGCAGCACACCTTGTACTGGTGGTGGTTCTCAGGCAGCTGAAAGTGGGTGTGTTGGGGCAATCTTATTTAGCCCCGGCTGTTATGGGGATCACAACCACCCCACCCCACCCAATATTACACACATACAAAGTTTATAAACATCACAGTCAATAAAACAGATTTTTTCCTAAATACAGAATGAGTGTGAAAAAGATTTAACTGTCTTTTGTATGACATATCAATTTGGATAAGCATATCTTTGCTGTAATCTTGGAAATCCATTCAAGTACATTCAATAAAGTACATTCAACTGTGCTTTAAATCAAACAGAATGATCAAAAATTATCTCTCAGAGTTACACTGAATACATTTGTCATATAAAAATGTCATAGATTCAAGGGCATACCTTGGTACAGCATAGAGCAAAATGGACCAAACCTGTCTCCCTGCTAAATATAATGTAAAGTACAAAATCTCAGCCTTATTTGGCTGTCAAGACAGACATCTTCAGTTTATACATTTGAACCTTTGGCATTTAGCTGAGAACTAATTGAGGGAAGAATATATTTTCTTTTATGTCATATAATGTATGTAAAGTGAAATCTATAAATATAGTATATCTTTATATGTAGACATAGAAATAAATGGTGTCGTAACAGCAAATTAGCAATGTCATTGAATTTGCAGTTCCCTGTGTTTCTGTTTTATTTCTCATAGTAAATAAAACAAAGTAATTCTGGATTCTGGTTTCCTCCTTGCAACAAATAGTCCTAAAGTATAAAATAAATTGATTGTTTCTCTAGATAAAAAGAGAGTATTTTTTTCTGTTTGAAAGTCCTAACACTGTGTGAGGTGCTGTGAGTAGGGAACAGCAGATGAAGGCCAGATCTGTAGCATGTAAATGGGTGAAGCAGGACATTTTCAATAGTTTATTCACTCAGTGATCTTTCCTTTCTAAGATTTGTGCCTTTTGGGGCCATGATAGCAAACGTTTTGTAGGTAAGTTGCCTTCCTGAACTATAGATTTGGGGAACTGAACCACAAGCATTTTGGAGTGAGAAGAGGGCAGTTCTTTGTGTTTTTATTCTGATATTAGAAACAGCCATGGAGGAGTGTATGGAACTCCTGGACACCTTAGCTCTTGGTTACATTTGCAGGGAGAGTCGTTTAAAGTTTCTTTACTAAGAAACAGAAACCTGATCAATGATATAGAGACCTACTTTAAATAACAATATACTTGTAAAACATATGCAATATTCTGGCATTTTAACTTTGTGTCTTTTGTTGTGAATTAGCTTGAACTGCTCTCAGAGCAATCAGATTGATTGCTGCAGGTTTCATCTATCATGATTGTTATAACATGGGGGTAGCACTGCTGTTAATTAAAGCAACATTACTTTTTCCAGTATTATTTATATGCCTATTGGAGTAGTTTAGAGATGAATAGAATAATCAATGTTCCTTTCTTATTACATTTATGCCTCCCCTAAAAAGAATTAATATGCAGGTTTTGTTTTTTTAACATGGGAGAAAAATGCATGTGACATTTAACCAGAATACCCTGAGGAAGTAGAAAATAAGGGACATGAATGTTCCACCACATCAAAAGTATGGTAATAGGTAGTAGTCGATCATCTAGAAATATATCATTATTTCTTAAAGCTGGCAGCCAGTGATCAGAAGACTTACCTTCTGTAACAATACTAAGTGTGAGAGAGCAATAAGAGCTACACCACCAATGTTTTGAAATGCTTTAACATCGTTGCTGCTTCACCTTGGTTTTTGCTCTGAAGGAGGTTTGCTGCTTTGTACAGTATTCAGAACTACCAATGGACAAATTCCTGGAATGAATGGTGGCTTTGAAAATATATTCAATTCTTTGATATTTATTTCTAGTCCTTAAATAATAGAAATACACTGAAGTTAAGAAAAAAAGCAACTGCCTGCCACTTAGTTCACACCACATTGCACTAGCTCCTGGTGGACTCTGCTTTTCTCGGTGTTCCTTGTTTATGCCAGCCCAGTTCTACAGTATTCAAATACTTTATGAAATGCAGCACAACTTTAGTGTCTGAAATTGTGGTTTGTTCTGTGATGCAGCCAGAGAAGTGAACTTCAGAACCTGTACAGCATTACAAGTTAAAGGGCAGATTCCAAAGGAGGCAAGTGTGCTCCTCGTCCCTCCTCTTGATGCTCACCCCTCTGTGGCTCAGCCTGCAGGTGCAGGCTACACCTCAAATCATGGTCTTTGCCCAGAGGAAGTTCTCTATAGTTCACAGTGAGCACACTGGGTATAGCAGGTCTGTACAGTTAGTGTTAGACCCTGGTGGCATGAAATTAGTGGAGTTATTTCAGAATATTCAGATTTTAGCTGAACATAGAACTCACAAGGGTAAAATTACTCCCAAGAGTGATAGGAATTTCATGTTCCCTCTGTATGTTTTATTTCAGTGTTCTATCATTGTTTCTTTTTTTGAGGCATTTTATTAGTCAGAGTTTTCATTAAATGACACTTAAACCTAATTTCTCTCTATAGTTATGAGCAAAAAATGATGAAGCTTTTTGAGTGAAGTATTGCTACGAATGGACATCAACAGCAACTGTGCTCATAAAGACTCAGATTTTATGGGCTTGAAGTTTCCAGTTCTTCCAGTGTAAATATTTCAACTCACTGTCAGTCTTGCCCAAAAAATAATTTAGAGATTAAAAAAAAATCTGTTCAGTAGCATTGTGGTACACTGTGGTAAAACTGAATCACAGCTTGTAGCATGGCATATTTTAAGTGTTCAGAGAGATCAACCCCAGAAGACAGCAGAGAAGTTAGAAAGAAATCAGAGTGCATGCAGCTGACAAAGCATCAGTGGGAATCCATGAATCAGCACTATATGAATTGTCCAAAAATGTTATTAAAGCTCACTAAGATATTAACTGGATGCAACAAGGGAGGGAAAATGAATACCATGTTGGAAATCACGGCAGTCAGAGCTTTTCTCACTAAATCCTTTCCATCGTTGACTAAAATAAGTAAAATAATATAATTTTTTGCCATAGGCACCAGCTAAAACATGGGCAGACACTGTACCTTGGCTTACAAATGATATGATGATTTGTTAATTTTATTTGGATGATAGATCAGAACCCCGAAATGCAAAGACAGAAAAGGCTTAAATGAAAGAAATTATCTGTCATGCAATGGGCAATAATTGCATTCTTCATTGCAGTAGGTTGGAGGGTCAACACCCAAAAAGTTTATGTGCACAAGAAAATAAAAAAGAAGATAATTCAAATACTCCTCCAGCTGAAAACGCTATGGCGCCTTTCAGGGTTGCACAAATTCACTGTGTGAATTTCTCTACATGGGGTGAATTCAAAATGAAACCTGGGGAGCCCTAATCAGATTTTGGAGGAGCAGAATGACCTGCAGATTGTTCGTCTTTGCTTCAGGCAAACTGACTTGGCTGATGTGCTTCCCTGGAAAACTCCCAGCTTTCAGCCACCAAGATCCTTACAGGGTTCCTGAGGGAACCCTCACTTCTGCCACTGCTGGGCTTTTATTAATAATAATAGCAACAATAACAATTATTGTTATTGCTGTAGAAAGAGGCTCTGCAAATGCATGCAATATATGGCCTCTCCCAGGAGGAATTTGCAGTCCAAGAAAAATGGGGGATATGGTTCCCCACAAACTGAGTATAGAGTTTTTGCCAATCCTTTAAAATAAATTATCTTTTATTTGCTTTAGTTTGTCATGATGCAGGAGAGAGCATCGTGAGTTGGAGACCAAAGGCCTTTGCTAGGGAAAGTGTTTCAGGTATGTTGGATTTCCTGATGAGATACACTGGGAGTATCCTGGAGAAGCCTTTGCTGTGACTCGTTGTAACCCTCCCTCCATCCTGCCAGCATGTGCTCTGTACTTCATTCTGAAAGTCTTATGTTCCCAACCAAATGTGGAGATGCCCTTGCAGCTGCAGCCCTTGCTGTCCAGCCTGGTGTGGCACCCCTGGGTATTGGCTTTGCATGTGCAGCTCAACACACTCCTCTGACAGCCGAAAATTGATTTTTCACAAACATTCATGAGAGTTCGGCAGTTACATAAAATGGGGGTGAGAAACACTGTGCAGAGCTGAAAGAACAGTTCTGCTCATAAGCATTTAAAAATGCATGAAGAACTGCAGATTTGAGATGAATTTGCTACAATTAGTGTAACCTGTATATTCCCTTAATTTTCTATACTGATTTAAGTGCTGGGACGTTTTTGACCAATTCTACCCTGTTACAGGTGGTGTTTTAATTCCCAGACTGAAGACATTTCAAAAATCTTTTCCCAGAAACTGTATTTTTCATGACAAAAACACTGTCATCCTACTTTTAGCATGAAATGAAATGGATAAAACAAAATGAGAAGAAAAACCTGCTGATTTTATACACATTGTTAACTACTATTTGGACAATATCTCCATTCTTAGCATTGTACAGTCTAGTATTCAACCAGTTTCTGCATCCTTAAAGAGATCTTGTGTTTGAGATGAATGAAAGTGTACAGTGGTGGTAAGACATTTTGGAAAGGAATAATGTAGAAAAGGAAGGAGGAAGGACAAGATAAGTGAAAGACATTTTGACAGAAAATGAAAGATTGTCAATTCTTATTCTAAAAGAATTGCAGAGGATTAACACAGTAAAGAGAGTTGTTTGGCAGTGTAGAAGTAACGTCAGACCTTTTGGGTTAAATTTGGAATAGTTGTATGCATCTTGAAGTGATTGTCAGCTACCACAGCTGGGTTCAAAGCTCGGTGAAACAAGTAAAGTAGTCTCATCTTTATTTTAATATCACTACATTTGAGTGCATGTGAATATTTCTTCATGTTCATGAAAACTCCTTGGGCTGATAGCACTGAGGAAATGTCTGTGCATAGTCCAGGGTCAGAAGGAAAGGCAGGAATAGAAGGTGCTCCTTTACTCACTGTATATTGTAGTTGATTGGTTTTTTAATAAATATGTCACAGTCTAGAACCGTAGAAAGAGATTCAAGTTAAAGGTGTGATTAACCATGAGTTAAATTAAAGTTAAACATTAATATAAAGTTACAACCATGCAAGACAATCTCCCTTCCTTCCTAAAAAACATTTCTGAGAAAGGAATGATCTGCTTTCAGGATGAGAGTCAACAATTTATGGAAAGGTTTATACAACATGGTGAATAATATGAGACTTCTATCAGGGATTCGGGAAGCCTTTCATGTGTCCATTCTGTTCTAATCTGTGGAAGACAGTCTATTCTAGGTGGAAGTCAGGAGATATATTTTGCATTATCATATTATTATTTTATTACTATCAGCTCCAGTGGCAGAGAAGTCTTATATAACACTTAGAAACTTTCTGTTGTAGAAACCAATTATTTGTAGCTCTCTACAAGAGCTGAAATAAAAGTAAGGAAACATTGCATACTGAGTCCTGTGAGAGCACTTTATAATATCCTTGGCAAATGAAGCACTCATTTGGCTTTTTCAAATAATAGAAATTTCAAAAAACTGAAGAAAAAAGCCTTCCTTCCACCTTCTGGGATAGTTACTTAGAGTAAATTAAAATCAGGGCTGTAAGCAGATCATGCTGGTAATTTAATTCTGTGGAGATTGCCACTTTTATGTATAATAAACAATGTATGAAAATTTGAAGCCATAATCCTTAGGCAGCCCTTTCATCTGTTCATTCAAATGGAAGCTCTTTGCCTGTGAGTGAATCACTGCTGAATGTAGGAACTGAAATTCCTCAGTATTAGAAAGATCCCAACAGAAGCTCCAAAAGAGGGCAACAAACTCACCAATGCAAGTCTGGTACTCAGCACTGGAAAAGGGAAGGAAAAAACAAAAACTCCTGAGGACTTTCAGGAGAGGGTGATCACAGTTCCTACTGAAATGTATTGGACAACAGTGTTTATAACCCTCAGTCATCTCTTCAAATATAGTCTGTACCAGATCCTTGTCATCTGATCAGAGTCAGTCTGACCAGAGCAAACAAATTCAATAAGCGTAAGTTTTCGTGGAAGTGTAGTGGAGATTGTCTTGACAGACTTTCTTCCAGTTTTGTGGAAACCATCTTTAGTCACAATTTTCAGTACAAGTGAATATTCTAATACAAAGATACAGAGGAATTAAAAGGTTGTGGTTTAAGAACTGGGTTTAACTTCTCTATTGGTATTTTTGACATGAACTTGTCATTGCAAGTTGCATTGCAAAATTGCTTTTGGACAAAGTTCTATTTTAAGAGGAAACACCAGGATTTTATCTTTTGGCTTAAATTTTAAGCCAAAGATACAGCAATAGCAATTGAAAGATTTACTTTTGTTATACACATGGCTACCTCAGCATTAAAGCTGCAATTTTGACTTAGCTGGAGCTGAAATATATGAACATTATTGGATATGTCCTTGAGCTCTGAAAAAGGAGGTCTGGAATGAGAACAAGTGTGTGTCCTTTGGAGAATGTGGAAAGGCAGCCTGCAGAAAGGCACGTCTATATGTTGACCTGTCTGTTGTGAAAATAGGGAAGAAAGCCAATCATTCCCAATTCTGCAGACATTCTGACAGCTAAAGTAGGCATTAACAATTTGCAACACATGGCATGGGGGATGAAAGTCTCTGAGCTCTACAACTGAGAGTTTCCTGGCTGAAATGAAGTAGCAGTTGAAAGTATCTCAGAGAAAAAGTTATTTTTTAATGCACTATGCGGGGACAAAACAGATAGCATTACCAAAAAATGATGTCACAACTCAAAAATAGTACCTATTCTGACTTCAAGTCTCAATAATTCTGATTTTTTTTTTTTTATTTATTATGGCAATTTTCCTGACAAAGAAGAATCAAGTTTTAATATACAGGTTTCTTCCAATACAGAATAATGTCCTGTCACTTTGAATGAACTTGGTCCATAAAAGTAATTGTTGTTAATATATTGACGCAGAACTAATAGTTTGGGATTTTTATTGGCACAAGAGCTGGAACAGCCTCATGGTATTATCCTGTCAGACACAGGTTCTCCTGGACTTGCCTGCAGAGCCCGGTTCAGTCTCAGCCACGCTGGTTGGGAAAGATGGGGAATAGGAGTAGGAAGATTTGCACAGCCAGATCTTCAGGCAATGAGAACTGTTGTTTCCTTAAAGGACTTATATTGAACTCTTCTTCCTTTGCAGTGTTGTTGGTTTTCCAACCAAAAGCTGTTGGTTTTTGTACTTAGACATTCAGAGGGAGGGAAGATTATTTGTATGAATAATTCTGAACTAGAATAAAATGAGACAGAAAAGTAGCAGATTTGCAACTGTTGCTACTATAATTTACATGCATTAATGATGTGGTCAGGTATATTTGGAGAAATCAGGTTCCTATAAAATGGAAAACAGTGTAAAAAACATACAAAAGAATGCCATTCCTTAGAAAAATCGAACAGCTTATAGAAGGAAATACGTATTTGAATTTTCATTATTTTTCAATAATTCTGTGTAATTGCTGTAGCAGCAAAGGCAATTAAGGAGGGTAAATGAAATAGTATGATAAAAGTGAAAACAATTTTTACTTTAATTTTGGAAATACAAATTAATATTATCTTTACCAGTGAGAATCTGTGAAACTGTTTTCTTTACTATTTACTCTGCTTGCTTTTGATTTGATTTCAACCAATAAAATAATTCTTACACATGTACTCTCTGTTGACATAGTCATCGCTAAATGTTGAATATGATGGGGACCTAAACAAGAGTAATTTAATTATCTTTTTGTAGTGGTGGGTAATAATAATAATAAACCATTCTGTGGGCAGAAAATATCTGGGGAGATACCTGATGATAATAAAGAAGGACTGTGTCGTGCCTACAGTAACTCCATTAGTTTTGATTTTGCAGGTTGGATTTCCTAAAGGTATTAATGTCTTGCCTTTGGTGTCTTTATACTGGCATTCCCTTTTCATATACATTTAGCTTACAGAGTTCCAATTGAAATAAAAAGATAATTAAACCTTGGACTGACACCAGTGAAAAGTGCTGCTTTTTGCAGGGGAAATTTGCACCGATGGCTGTTTTTCTTGGGGTCCCACTGCTATTAACGATGTTCAACTGAGAGCATTTGTATTGTATTTGTGTTTGTATTTGTATCTGCTGCTGCTGTTGTCATAGTATTTGCGTCATTGCAGTGTCTACCAGACTCCTTCTCTCTTTCCTGGACATTGTCCGTCTGTGGGAATTCATGGCTGGAAGATGGAGGTCCTGGGCAGACCTGCCGCAGGGGGGATGGTTAATCAGGGGCTGGGAGTCCCCCCATCCTGTTCCCCGTTACTGACATGGAAGTAATGTGTGTACAAGAGCACTGCTGTGATCCTGCTCAGCCAGTGGACAGAAATTGTAATAATTGGGTGGCGGGGCCGGAGCTGGCGCGAGGTGTGACGGCAGAGACAAAGGGAACAGAAAATCACCATACGGCGTCATATGCTCCCCCTCAACCTTAACTCTGATTGCAGCTGTCAGCGTGGCATTATGGTTCTTCAATGTGCTGTTTTATTCAGCTCAGTGTGTGGGAGATATTTTTTTGAAACTGAAACAATGCTGGAAAATGATTGGCATAAGGTTAGCTTTAGGCACGCTGCAGTTCCTGAGATTGTTGTATAAGAAACAGCAGTATTAACTTACTGACAAGAGGATTTTTGATTTAGTTAAAATCTGTATTTTTCATCCATGGCATGTTTTAACTCTGCAGTGAGTTAGAAGCGCTGGAGATACAGCTGACAGAGCATATTCCCTTCACAGTACTTTCTTAAGCTCTACAAGTATTCTGTTTCTCTTTCATCTATTTACTCTCCTTTAATGCCATACTTACATTTTTTTACAGCATTAAGGATGGTTTGAAATACATTAGGGTAAAATGCTAAAATAGTCCTGCAGGACAAAAAAACATATTGAAACAAGGAAAGACACACCATTCTCACAACCAGCGAGAACTGGGATCACAATTGTTTCCTATGCTTTTTTACTGAAAACGCTGTTTTGTGGAGGCAAAAAACCCTATATTTCTCTGCACTGAGAAAAATTAATTTCCTGTCTGTATGTATGGTTGAACTCTTCTTGCTTTAATTTAAACCAAGCTCTTCATAGTAATTAGGTGTATTATTCTTCAAACTTTGTATTATTTACTGTGTATTTTTTAGCCTTTATTAGGGTTAATATTGGGTTAGAGTTAGAAAGTGAAAATCTAGTGATTTTGGACACATAGTTAATAAATTGGTAGTTTATGGCTATGCTAATGATTTTAATATATATGTATTTTAGCTGAATTTTTTATGTTGCACATTCTTCCATACTGAAAAGTTATCTTAATTTTTTTTCCTGTGTGAATTTATATATAAAAAAGAAATGTGTAGCGATAAGTAATAGAGAATTAAATTTATATTTATATATATAAAAAATATATAACTATATATACATATATATTTCAACTTTGTTTTAAAAATCATTTTAATAACATTACCCCAAGATAATCATAGGTTCATGGCGACTCATTTTGTGTGTTCACATAAAAACATGTTCTGAGCAGCCTTAGATTTAGATTTTTGAAACTGTTTGAATCCGTCTTATTACATGGCACGTTTGAAAAGGTGAGATTTGCATTTGAAAGGGGTGAATCAGAACTAAAACCAGATTAGACAGAAGCAGAGACTCTTCCCCCTCCCAAGGGTCTGGAGTCATTTACTGTAGCCATTAACATCTTTCATGGTTTCAGGTAAAGTGTTTCCTCAATAAACTTGAGTAATATTTTTATTTAAGAGAAGAAGAAAGAAGGATCACCAACGAAGTGTCAGAGAGCTTTTTTGTTCACTGAATCCTTCGTGCAACAGTTTCCAGGTGTTTTTTTTTTCATTATTGAAAAAAAAAAGAAATTTGGGAGGCAGTCCACCTAAATTTTGTCCAAATGGGAACCTTTCTTCCTAAAACTTGTCTAAATCCCACACAACAGTGTGTTTTTTTTGCTGTGGTGTTTCGCTGCAAGTGGCATAAAAGCAGAAATTCTCTTCAATTGTGTGATATTTAGCTATTAGATAATTACAGATAATTGCATGGGCAAGTTCTATGAACTCGAGTGTTACTTTAACATCTAAAAATGTACAAATCAGGTAACAATTATGTTTGGAGTTATATCATTATTTCAAGTATAATTGCCATGAGATTGGCAGTGCATGTACTTAATGGGTAATCACTGGAATTTGACTTCACAGTTGCACTTCCCCCTGGTCATAAGGTTCTTTGTCTCAAAATTTAAATGTAAAGATAACATAAATTGACCTCCACGTGTGTTATAGCAAAACTGCCATATTAGCTCCTTAATGTTCTAAACCCACAGTTTCATGGGGGAAACAGGGAAGAGACAGTGTGCTGTGAATGGGGAAGAAGTGAAGCAGCCTTTCAACAGACACCAGACAGTGGCATAACTCTTTTCCATAGCTGCCCAAAAGAACCCTTTAATATCTATTAAAGCTAGTTTGCAACCAAGTAAAAGTCTGCTGAGACCAAAGCCTTTCAGAATGTCCTCACATGATTTACTGTCTTCCTCCCATTGCAAGGAAGTTTCATTAGCAAGATTTCATTAACAAAATTTCAAGCAGAAACGAAGAATCTCTAGTTCACTCTTGGGTTCCACTTGAACAATGCTCCTTTTTATTTTTAATACTGTTTATACATTTTTTACCAAACTTCCAAGTTATTAAAGAGTGTATCTGCTTTTGTTTGTTTGTTTGTTTCATTATTTATCAGGTTTTACCTGGCGAGATGATTATACGCAGCATGTTATTGGTCAAGAACTCTCAACCATCCACAAAATCCACAGCAGGCGCCCTGATGTATTTGCATCTGAAGGATCTGAGGCAGGAAGGTAAGTCTTGTATGGTGTTTTTCCCTGGTAGGGTTTTGGCAGGGTTTCCAAATGATAAAGAATAGCTTGGAACAGAAGTGGAATTAAAAACCTCATGAAAACCACTATTTGCAAATGAAGGGGAAAATAGTCCTCCAGTACATTGAACACACCAGTGTTCAGTGGAGAGAATTCATTAATTAAAAACCGGAACTTTGTATTATCATCAAGTTAAGAAAATACACTTTCTATTATTAATTAAGGTGTCAGAATTCAAAACATCAGGCCTTTCACTCAATTTATGCATTTTCTAGTGTCAGTTCAGCCATCTCTACTTACGACTGGCTTAAAAAGGTAGACTTATATAGTAGCTCATCCAGACATTTTATTCTGGACTAGATATTGAGTGACATCCTGAGCAACTAATTATATTTTCAAAATCATATTCTTCCAGAACACAGCTATAATTGATCCAATGTCTATAGATTCCCAGTGATAGTTGTAAAATTTGTCCAGAAAGGAGAGAATAGTGTTGAGATATATGACAGAAAATAGTGTTGAGATGTGGCTTGAAGGGTATTGAGGGATGACTTTGTAGTTATCAGTTGCAAGAGACACATCTGTAACTCTGTAAAATTATATGGTTGTAGAACCTGTAATAATATCATCTTCATATACAGTTACACATATAAAAATACTCTTTTACCTGGTCTGTTTGGTCCTACAGGCTTTTAAATGCAACACAACCACACAAACCCCAGAAGGAAATTTTAGGAACACTAAAAATGACAAATTTTGCTTTCTCTTGCATGGTTTTAACTACAATCTCTCAAAAGTAGAGAAATTGAAAGAAAGTGCTTCTTGTTAAAAAACTCTCCTCATCATGGGATACAGTTTGAGCTTCTAGTCTTGATGACCAAGATATTGAATGCTGGACTTCAGATCTTCCTATACTGCAGTATGTGGCTTGCATATACTGCAGAACCATTTCTTTTCTATATTGCTCTTTTATGGAAATAAAAATGCTCCATAACTGATATTATGCAGTGGCTTCAACTATGTTTGCCTCGCTTTGTTTTGACTTAACTCAGTATTTGACTCTGTATTTCACATGTTTGCTGATTCAAAAGCATTCCTTAAAATCACAGCACCATATATTTCAGAAGTGAAGTGAAGTGTAAACTTAACTTTTAAAGAAGATAGTGATCTATAGATTATCATGAAGTCCATAACCACATGTGTTTGAATCTGTAAACATTTTCACTGCTTAGAAATGGCACACAGTGTCATTACTGAATGGATTACTCTCTGTACATGTTATCAGAAATGATTTTCAGTATCTTCTGGGGGATATTTTTTTTGAATGATTGAACCTAAAACTTTTATTCATGAGAGTAACACAAAATAAGCCAGATCTCCATGAGATCAAGACTGTCTTCTGCAGTGTTCCAGATTCATAGTTATGTAAAAATAAAAAGTATAAGTAGATATAAGAAAATATTGAGGTTTCAGATTGACAACTCTTAGGAGTTCCTGTTGTGGTCAGGTTTGAGATGTTTTGCATTTTTAACTAGAACTATATGTTAAAAAATAATCCATTTTGTGTATTGACAGTTCAGGAACATCAGAATTTCAAATGTGCTCACATATAGCAGCTTCTATTGTGGATAGATTTTCTGCAGTCACCAAGCTGTGCTTCTGAAAGCATTATCTTATGTGCCAACAGTTTAAAGCATTAATTGATTTTTCTGGTTGTCCATTTGCAAAGTATTCTGTAGGTCAGAGAACAGTAGGAAATTTGGTCTCTTGTAGATTCTGATCAAGTGTGTTATATATGTTTGGTGTGCTCAGTGTGATTGCTAAAATCTTATGAGATAATAATTAAATAATTTAAAAAGCAACTTAGTGTAGGTATCTAATTATCAAAGAAGCATTATGGAAGGAAGACCTTTTATTAAGGGTAACGTGTGTAATAAGACAATATGAAGTCATACTAATGAGTCATTAATCCCCACAGAGCTGGTGAGAGCAAGAAAATAGACTCAGACACTTGAAAGGTAAATTGACTTAGGCTAAATTAGTGCATATGAAATCTGATGAAACAGAAGACATGGATTTCATCTCAAAAAAAATGCTGAAACTGGGAGTTTGATTTCAAGATGAAAGTTCTTTCTTTGTTGGCTAACTGGAGTGTATGTGGTATTTCCTGGGTCCTTATTAAATTTCAAAAAACCCTCTCTTGAAAGAGTATTCAAGATAAAGGAAAAAAGTCCATTCTGCACTCAGGGAATAAATGTCAGTTGTGTTCATTGGTGCAATTAGGCAAAACCACAAACGTTTCCAGCAAACTTCAATGTATGAAATGGGTTATAGCATTATTTCTATAATAAAACCATCATTAAGTCAGTAATAAGATTCTCTCAGCACTTAAAAGGGAGAAATTTATTCTAAAAAATGTGGTATCTATTAATGGTGAACATTCTAGAAATAGCTGAGGTGCAGTAATTTAGATATTTTCACACAAAAGCTTCCAAAGTGCTGAGTTTTGTAGGAAATACATAGCTATTCCTGTGGATAAATAATTATATATGGTGTTGTCTTTTTACTCTAAAGTTCATTGTATGTGAAGTCATTTTTCAGAACAAATTAAAACTGAAAATACTTCCAAATAAGTGCATAACAAGAACTCAGCTGTCATTTCTCCTACTCACCAAGTGCTTTCATATATTTATCTTTCATCCATTTTCCAATATCACTCTGTCAAATTTAAAAGAAATATTTTAATTCACTTGCAATAATAGCTCACTTAATGCATTTTCATTTCTGCATTAACAAGGTGAACTATAAAAATTTTTAAAAACCTTTCATATGTATTCATAGGATCTTATTAAAGTTGTCATCAAATTAAATGTAAAGCTCTGTAGTCTTTTACACTTTAATTGTTTAAAAGTTTATAGCGTAAAATATGATATCTAATGGGGAATGTAAACAAGAGTGCAATTACTGTCTCCACAAAAAAATGAGAAATCTTAGAAAATCTTAGACCTCAGATTTTGCTTTTACTAACAGTGACAGTGATTATATACTGTAAATAATGGTTGGAAAATCCAACCTAAATGCTGTATTTTGTCTGTGCATTCAGTTCCCATTACCTCCAGTGGAAATCCTTGGGGCAGAAGTCAGTCTGGTTTTTCCATTTTCCCTTTCTTTTCAAAGTTAGTGAAGAAAAGAGAAGATAGGTGTTGGAATTAATCAATGAATGAAAGATGAGTGTTGGAAAGTGGGATCCCTTCTATGAAGAGAGGCTCTTTGGATTAGTTCATCTCTACTGAAGCAGAAAGCAATACTGCCCAGCTCTGTCTAGAACTGCAGAATAGTTTTAGTCTGGCTTTAAGTTGAAAAAGAGGTGGATAACATTACCTGCATGTCCACCTTCCATCACAAGGCAGAATTTAGAGCCCTGGAATATGAGAAAAATGCAAACAGCATAAGAAGGAAGGAAGACTTACAATTAATTATATCAAGTTTGGTACAGTGCTGTGCAGTAACCCTTTTTTTCCCTAGAGTTTCTGTGCCTGGCGGGAACCTTCTTGTTTTAAACTGGGGGAAGTAGAGGGTTTTCTGGTATTTCAGTGAGCAACCCTGTGAGCACTGTTGGTTGCAAAGCCACCACACTAAATTAGTTTATTAATTACATTTATTGGCATTAAATTAGTAGGGACACAGATTTATTACAACTCTGAGTATGGAAGGAAGTCTGTTACTTTGTGCATAAAGTAACATAATTAAACCAGAGATTTGGAAAATGATATAATGGTGCTCTCTCAGGCTGGGCCCCTACATAAACACAGAGGGGTGGGCTGGTAAAATAAAATTTTGCTTACAGTGACAGAGAGATGTTGAAAGTCAAATTCCTTCACTGAGCTGGAAAGCCTTTCCACCTGGAACTGTTCTTCACAGGAAAAGTGTGGGGGCATGTGGGTAGGAAATGGTAACACCAAACAAGTGATTTCCCCCAAAACAATGCATCACTCACAGGGGAGGAAGTGAGCTGAGAACCATCTCTCTGCTTTCTTCCACAAGGAATGAAATAGTTACTGATGCTGACATTTAAATTATCGTCATCACTGGCATGTTGTTGAGATAGATGAGGACAGCTGGTAATAATTCAGATTCATGGCACACAGCACTCTGAATCCCATATAAACACCTCTGCACCACCATCATGTAATCACACTTTTAGCCTTCCTTTGCAAACGGCACCAAGATCTGTCTAAACCACTCAGGAAACACCACTATCCTGTGAATCCCAGGCACATGAGAAGATCAGAAGGAATACTTGCATCTCCTCATTATTCTCTTTTCAAGCCCTTTGCTCTAACTGACTTGCTCTGTTATTTCTGCGCAGCCAATAGTCTCCTTGTGTTCTATGAATTGGTGCAGGGCCAAATCGATGTTGAATTTCATCGTCATCCAGAAATTTTTTTTAAATCTTAGAACCACCTCGTATTTCTTTTGGGTGCAATTTATCCATGCGTATTTTCTTTTTATAAGCGTTTTCTTCTGAATATACCTTTACCTTGATGTGGCATTTTATGTGATTTTCTGTGGAATCATTAGCTTTGATTCATGCCATAAATTGTTAATAGCACAAGATTTTTTGCCTACTTTTGCTGAAACACTGAATCTTCTATACTTTTGTGGTTGATAAGTTTTGAGTGACTTTTTTATCAAGCATTGGACTAACTTCAGTGGTTTGCAGTGGCTTTTTAATTGACCAGTTTGTACGTTGGATGGGCTGGTAACTTTGTTTTGCTTGCTTTTGCTGTGCAGGATTTTTGGACAGAATGCAGATAATGGAAGAAATGATGATGGGGAAAATGATGTGAACTTGGCCAAGTCTCTTCAACAATACCTTAAATATCTCAGTATTCTCTCCCAGTCTGCAGCTACAAATTTGTATCCAAGGAAGACAAGTGACAAAGCTTCTGTCAAGGTAGTATTTTTAATGTGGTTCCTCTGTTCTGTGATTTTGGCTTCCTTCTTCTCTGAGTTCTTCTTATTTTTCAAATTTCCCCTCTATCTCAAGACCAGACATTGTTTTTTATTGCCTCCTCCAATTGATTATCATAACTGCACTAACCAAGTTCTCTCAAAATGAGTCACCTTCAGCATTGCAAATGCTTCAGCTTTTCAAATCTGGAGCATTTTACCTTAATTAGGGATGGATTGAATGTGATGAAGAAGGAAGAGTGGGATAAAAGTAGTAACATCTTCACTGGCTGATCTGAAACCCCCCTTACAGCATCTGAACCACTCCTCTCCAAAAACCTGGCTTAATTACTACATGAATTCTTACTGGTGTTTGTGCTTCTTCGAGTGCAATTAATATACCCTTTAAGCAGATTTTGATAATGGGTCTGATTAATTGTGCCTCAACATTTCCTACTTCTTGTTGATCATAAGGAAAGCCTATTGTGACCAATTAAGGTTCATATATAAACATTATAAATGTACAGATAGCTAGGAAGATACACAACAACCATTAAATCTTGAGTACTGACTATGTTAAAAACCACAAAAATGCTTATTTGAGAACTAAAACACTTTTGTTTCTTTCCTAGAATAAGATGTATTTCTCACTTTAAGAGGGATCTTGATAAATTTATAAAAATTATTGGATGAAGGGGTTGCATATGACAGGCCTTTATAACCCTGTATCTTTTGCTCAAAAAATGTGCCCTCTACGATTTTAAAGAACTAGTCTGCTATTATAGCAATCTTTTCTGAAAAATTATATGTGCTGTTTGCATGCATACAGTGTAAATGCAGCAGCCTTAGCTATAAAATATAATGAAGCTTTAGGATAAGAAAATCAGGTGAAGAAAATAAAGTGGCAAAGCCAAACTGCCATTTTATTCCAGGGACTAACTCAGAGTCACTGGACTACTGCAGTATATCTGCAACAGCAACTCCTGACAACAGCACCAGCTGTAGCAACCATTTAGTCATGGTTATTATTCTTGTCAGAAGCACAAGTTTCACTGTTTCCAGTTTCACTGATTGACACATATAGCACTTATGATTTATGGTGTATGTCATTAGGTGCTTAGCTGGGGTAAGAGAAGCTTGCAGGCAGCAGCAAGGCAGCTTTGAGGAGGGAACAGGGACCACCTTCCTGCTACTTTTCCTCCACTCCCTCCTCATGTGTGCTGGCTGCAGTGAGGATGCTCTGGTTTGAGTCACTGGCTTTCAGAGACACGAAAACTTGCTCAAGAAGTATTTCAGTGGGTCTGGTGCTGTCATGCAAGTTCATAAATAATCCATATGGCTGAGACCTTCTGTGGGGAAGCCTGCTGTGATAACACCACCCACCAACCTTATCGAGTGTTGCCATGGAGATGGGTACTCTGAAGCCTGGGGGAGTGGGATAAAGAGGAGAAAATCTGGAAATGAGGCACGTATAGGAGCAAACTGTACACTTCTATTTACTAAGGAGCATTTTAAGACAACAGACATTGAGTCAGGTGTGTTACCTGCAATTTAAAATAAAAAAAAAGAAAGGAAAATCATCTTAAAAATTAGTAATCAATCATGAATTTTAATTGGTCCTGGAGATGTTTCCCTATCCTCTGCAAAGAAAATGCAGCTGCTGTTCTTTAAAAGCAAGAGGGACATGGTATTTCTATCTTGATTCATTTTTTCATTAATGGATTAACATTTAAACAAAAGAGAAATCAGGATTTTTGCTACTCCTGGAAGAAGCAAAACCCCATAAAATTTAATAATTTGAAAAGAGAAGGAAGGAAAGTAACCGCTTGAGCTGCCTTTGATATGGTTGTACCATTTGAAATTGAAAATGGCTACCATATGCACTTTAATTGCATGCTTCATTAAAATATTGGTACCTTATTTTTGTATTTAATCTATAGATAAATTAAACCCCCACATTAAATAATTCTAGCAAGATTTAATCTTTTAAACTTTTTTACCCTTTTCTGATTAAAAATAAGGATAAGACAGAGGTCCTTTACCCTACTTAAACTTAGAATTGCAACTTTTGGGCCTTTGCCCTTCTTAAAAATAATTTTCTTTCAAGTATATATTTACCTCTGTCACTTCATTCCTGCTGTCAGGGAATAGGACATGTAACACTACTCTGGTTGCTTTGATACCTTACCTGCTATGAAGTACAGCTGAATCTTGCAGAAATTTAATGCTTCTAGCAGACTTTCTGAGTGGGTTTTGATTTATTCCAAACCTGACATCAGAGGTCTGTGGCCAAGAATAAAACAAAGGAATATAAAAGTCAAAGAGGTTTTTAAATATTTCTTATACTCTGAAAGTGCTATTTCTTATTTTAATATAAATATATTTAGTCAAACCCTTTTATAAACTTTCAATCTTTAGTTGTTCTACAGTCTTTCACATGTATTATCAGAATAAAGTTACCAAGCAAATGCTACACAAACAATTATGCACAACGTTGTAAAATAATACATCACAAAACCTAAAGCAGGTAACTCTTTTCCTATTTCCCTTGTTCAAACAACTGTCAGCTTAAGGATTGATACAAAAGTGACATAAATAACACCAGTAAACTTAAATCATGTCATTGACCTAAAAATTCTGTAATGTTTACCATTTATAGCAAGAGCTCCTTTGAGTGACTTTTGAAGCACTTGAAGTTTATCACTAACTTAAAATTTTTTCTCAGTATTTAGGCAGTATCTACTGCAGGCTGTAATCTAGCTGGCTGATAATGACTCTGCCAGGGGATAAATAGCAGCAAATAGGAAGCTCTGGTAGGTCTGTTTCCTGAGTATTACAGTTGTAAAGAACATTTCACTTTAGTTCATCTGGAAAGAGTTGTTCAGAAAATGGGCACTTGGTGGCATTTGTTACTTAAGCATTAGCTAGTGGGGTTTTGTGTTTGATTTTCTTGGTTTCCCCCCATACACACACAACGCACACTCATAGGCTGCATGAAAATTTTACCATTCACAAAGTGCTATGTTGACAGTCTTTGTGATCCCCTTATACCAAACCTGGTTATATTATGGAAAATAACATATAGCCAGGCACGTACTTGTAATGAGGAAGCTTGGCTTATCTCAGCTGCAAAGGCAAGAAATGCATATGCTTCAAATTATGTGTGAATTCCCCTGCCCTTCTCCCCTCCAGTTAGAACAAAACCCTCTCACATCAAAACATCTGAAACCAAAACCCTGAAAAAAAACCAATATACTGTTGACATTCCTACAGAAACTGAGGAGCAGGGTTTTGTTGGGTTTGAAGGGACAGCAGGTAGCTGGTGTTGCTGAAGCTCATCGGCTGTAAAAGGGAGCTTGCTGGCTTTGCTGCTGCTGCTGCTCTGCGTGAGCACTGGCATAGCAGGGCCACGGGGGGACTCTTGAGGAAATTTTTAAATAAAGGATATACTAGAAGAAAAAAATACCTTTATCCACAGTGACTGTTACAACAAAGCAAAACAGAGAGGCAGCAAAAACAATCAGTATGGAAACAAATACCCCTGTTGTCTACTTTTCACCAGCCATTAGCCAAGGCAGTGAGAAATGTACTTACGGTGTAGTTTTTATAGAAGTCTAAATGCCTGCACTGGAATAGTTACAGGAGATTTCAATTATGCTGTTTTCACCTGATCAAGAAAATTTTTCAGTTGTCACAGAGAGAAAAGTTATGTGAAATGCAATCCAAATGTACTTAAAGGTCTCAAAATCAGAAGAACTGCTTGTTTTTCCATGAACAATCTTTAATTTGTACATATTCTCTTTGCCTTCTGGTAGCCTGACTTGTGACTTTTTTAATGCCTCAGGTAACTGCTTTGATAGCACAGGGCTCGTTTCAGACACAGCAAAACATCACAGAGCAATTGTGGCCACCACCCCACATGGCTGGGAATGCTCTTCCTCATGTTTGATCTCCCAACTCCACTCTGTGACTTTGGTTCCTCCAGAACACCTTCTGGACAGGCTGCAGGAATAAGGAAGTTGCCGCCACACTTGTGCTAGGGCTGCATTTCTTGTTGCAGGGGGTCTCTGTTTTATGGTTTGGGTTTTAAGGCTGGAAGAGTCATGGAACTTCTTTCACTCCTTCCCCCTGACCTCGGCCTCTGAGGTCTTCAGCCATGCTAGGTCCTACCTGCTGCTAACATCAGCAGCAGGCCTGTGTGCCATTCAGGCCCCAGTATGCACTATGGGGAGAAAGGGAAAATTATCCCAGGGTCATTTGGGCGTTTCATGACACTTCTGTTATTTATGTTTCTTTGTTTTTCAGTTACAATCATTTTCAAGGTAGACTTTTTGTGTAGGTATTGTGATTGCAGAAATCTACGACTCCTATAAATTTTAAAGCAAAGATTTTTTGGGGAAAATCCAGAATATTTACATCAAAGAAGTTGCTAATAAAGTTAAAGGTCTTTGCAAAACCGTCAAGGGGAAAAGAAACAAGTGAAGTGCCTGGTTAGTGCCAGAGAGTTTTGGCTCAGCAGTGCAGTGGTACTGAAAGGGGAGAAGGTGCTAATAAAAACTCATATCAATTATATAAAATAAAAATTCATATCTTCGCTGGGTTGAAAATCAATTGTTTGAATCTTTGTAATTGCTGAAAGAACCAAGAAGTGTGATAATTATTTAAAGGGATTATTATTTATTTTAGAGACTCTGAGTGCACGAGTGCTCAAAGATGTACTCTGAACTTATCTGCAAATAATAATTGCTGTGATTAACCACTACGAAATTACTCAGTCATTGCTCATTTTAATCTGGAACTTTAATTCAAAAAAGCAGCACCCTTATTTATCTAACACTGATTAAAATACAGGACTGAATGAAGATCATCAGAAATTGCTCTGATGACTGACTGCTGAAAAGTCAGAAACATTCCTGTGATGCATACATTTAAACTCTACTTATATAAATGCAAAATTTAATATTTCATACATGAGGGATTATGTATAAGTAAGAAAAAAAATGTAATTCACCCTGTGCATGAACACTTTCATAAAAATATTTCAGGAATAATTGATAAAGGAATGTCTCCCTGAAGCTACAGAATTGCCCATCTATTGTCACACAATGATATTTAATCATTTCACAAGCACTGATATATTTATTTACCTGAAACCATTACAAAGTAGGAAAGCACTAATACCCCTTCTTCACAGACAGATTAGACAGCTTTTCTAAGGTCATGCAATAATTTTTTGGTAAAGTGTAGACTAAAAGTTAAGTCTCAAATCCCAGAAATATATTTCATCTTTTGTATCATTCTTCTCTCCACGGCTCCTTTTAGCAAAATAGAAACATTAAATTCCTCCTAAAAAAAACCCTAACAAACATCAAAAACCCCAAACCCCAACCAAACCAACCCCAAAACTCAACAAACAAACAAACCCCCATAAGCACTGGAGCAGAGTTCACTTGACCATATAAAGATCTTTGTATTGGTATAAGTCAGCCTAAACTCATTCCATGATCAGTAGAGAGAAAAAACAGAATTTTAAAGTTGTGATCCATCCACTCTAATTTAAATATATAAAATAAGACATTGTAATTTCCATCCCCTTGGCCATCCTGTGTGAATCTGGTGTAGATTGCAATTTTTTCTGGAAGAACTGGTACTTTTAAAGCTCTAACAGAATCATGGCTACAAAGCCTAGTAAAATTTCAGTCATGTGGTTTGTGGCAAAAATACACAGTCTGGTGATCTAATGTGACTTGTGATTTACTTTTTTAATTAATAATTTGGCAACAGAGCATTATCATTCTCTTCAAGTCTTAGACTTAACACCTACCTTTACCTACAACCTACCATCTTATGTAGGATGTAGTGGCAGAATTTCCACATCTAACACAGAATCCCTCATTTCCCTTATCACACAGCTATCTTGTAAGGATTAATTATTTGTACAATTATTAGAAGACACAAGTGCCATAGAAATGTTATAAATGATGTGTGTCAAGTCTGGAGGCTTATTTAAAAGGGCAGTTAATTAATTTCTAGTAATTCCCAGATGAAACATAGATTGATATTTTTAAAATCTCAAATACCAAATGGATAATAAGATTTGGTTCTTTTTCAGATTCTTCACTTCAAAATCAACTCTTTTTTTTTCAAAATACCATGTTTGGAGTTTCTTTTTCTGTAATTTTCCCTGCAAGTTTGCAGTCATTTACGCCCTGTACTTCAGCACACTGGGATCAGTAAATAGATGATGATGGAGCTGATACAAATTTTAGAGTGGATTCCATATTTATTTTTCCATCATATTCATCAGATGTAAGGGTAGAGCACACAGAAATTTAAACTCAATTCATCTACCTCTGTGTTGGTGTAGACATTTCAGGACAGTGGAACAACAATTTTTATTTTTAATGAGGGGAAAAGACCTCACCTTACCTCAAACAGTTGTCCAGCAAATGGTTGGTTGCTTTCAATGGGGTTGTAAAGCAATATTGTAGATGTTGGTCCTGCAGATCTGTTCACTTGTATTTCTGAGGTTAAAGTATTCTCTAGATTTGCATGTTAGAGTTATAAATATATTGAATTGGTGTTAATGTGCTCAACTTTTGGCAGATGAAGATGTTCGTGTTTCTATGTAATTCATCCTTAGATAATGAGTTAGCTCAATATACCAGCATATGCCTACAGAAAATGTGTTTAAACATCATTCACTGAAACCTCAAGGAACAGACTTATTGGCATATGAGCAAACTGCTCCCAGGCAAGGGAGGATGACACACCCTGGCAGATCTATCAGCACTGATCCCCTGCACAATTTCTACCATCCCCTGCAGGTTGACTGTCACTTTTTGGTCCTTACTGGTAATGTCAGGGAGCTTCTGAATGGAGTAGCCTAAGTAAAGATGCCTCAAGTCTTATATCCCCAGGTCTTTGCAGCAGGTACTGCCAACAGGCACCACGGGACACGTGGTCTGACTCTGGTTGTTGGCACTCAGACCACCCTACGCACACATGCACAAAGAACAGAGCCTCTCACACAGAGGAACAGTTAGAAATTGAGTTTATTGAGAAGACAGGACAGACACAAGCCATGGTCAGACAAGTATATTTGCCACACTGCTTGCATGCTACCAGTCCCTTTTATTGCTTTTTCTAAACATCCCATAGGATGTGCAGGGCAGTGGCAGGATGTCCTCCTCAGCATTCTCCCACCACTGCAGGCAGTGATGATGAGCTAATGATCAATGCTGAAGAAAGACCACCCAGAACTCCTTCTACACCAAAGAAAACTTTGTTTTGATCCAAAGGATGGAGATGTGTCAGAAACAGAGAGAAAAACCAGCAGTTAGTTATGAAAATAGTGAGTTACTCAGCAGTAAAAACAACATTAGCTAATGATAAAAATTATCCATGCTGGAGAGTCTGTTGGATATGGTTGAAGGTAGACATGCAGCTATGATCATTCCACGAATGGCTGGGATCATTGAGACTATTAAATAGTAACTGGTACAGGAAAGTAGCCAATGTATTTGTCCTCTCTTCTTTTTTTTTTTCCCTCTTGTTTTGTTTAAGAGTGGTAGAATATGCTGCTCACAATCAAATCTCTATCAACTGAAATTACATTGGTATAGATTATTAATTGCTATACAGTCAGACCCTGGACAGTCCTCTTGCACTGCGCTTTCACAATGAGAATTAGGAAGAAAAGTCATCACTAGTTTTGATCAAAACAGGCTCTGAGAACTCCTTTTGCTTGATTTTTTGACACCGCAGACTACAGGATGTTAATCAAGAATCTTTACCACCTTTACTTCTCTGATGTAGTTCTTAAATGGTTTCATAGCTATTGTATTTTTCAGAAAGATAATTATTAGTGAAATAGTAGGTCAGGTGAGATGACTGTAATGGTGCCTTTTGCCTGAAGCCTGTGAGTCTGTTGAAAGACCATGGGCTGATGCTACCCCATCACTGCAGGAGGCACTGGTTTGACCTGTTTACCAGTTTCTGGGTTAATTAATCTTCTACATTCTTGGGTTTTATGCATGGTATATATCATTAGAGTACGTGAAAAGTTCATTATCAGCTGGTAGGAAAGCTTTCGTTCCATTTTTACTCAAAACAGTCAATTCTTTCATTGGCTTTAGCTATTATTTTCAGACAAAACTTACACTGAATTTGGTGCAGAGCGTGTAGTATCATGTCTTCAGCACATAGAGGCTTGTAAAGAGGGGTTCCCCTCTTTCAGCATATTTGAACCTGGCTGGAAGCCTACTAAGATATCCTGACAAGACAGCACTGTGTGGGAACAGCAGCTGAAAGAATTAAGGCTTTGTTAGCACAGGATTTGCTACTTCAGCTGTGATGCTCTAAGGACAGAGCTGTACTGCTTACTCCGCTCCAGCCCAGGAGCAATCCGCTCAGTGATGTTTGGCCCTCAGGTTTCATTGTTAGATGGATTTCTCTCAATATTTCTCTTAATTTAAAGGTAAATTAAGAGAAAGGTAAATTAAGGTAAAAGGTAAATTAAGAGGTAAAAATTCATAGTCTACGCTTTGACTTAGCAATCAGGCAGTGCCACTTGTGCTGCTGTTTATTTTAGGGGTTCACATGAGTACATGTATCTCCCATGTAATGAGTTTACACAACTCAAGTTCGTGTGGGTCATGAAGTATCTAGACTGTGTCTGGTAGAAAAAGCTAAACTTCTTTCACTTCACACAGTGAGTTAAGGTATGAGATAATTTCATTTCTAGTAGTCTTTGGAAAATATGATTTTATCCCACAGTGGGTGCAGAAGGGCCTTACACTGTTTGTTGTGATTTGATCTTCTAATTTCAGCCACTATCTCAAGCAGGCACAGTAAATTAAGGGTTGTAAGTGGAATCATGCTCCAACCAAATTTAAGTAGCAGCAAACATAAATTAGCACCTGAAAATGCATCAAACTGAGGGGGGAAGATTACTTCTTTATGCATTTTTAAGCGATTTTTTTGTTAGCTCTGTATTCCTTCAAGTTTTAGCAAATGTATCTGCAAGAAAGGAAGTATTTTGTCATAAACTTGACTCCATTTTTTCTGTATTTGGGCAAAACACTCAAATCAATCCACCCTCTAGTGGATCAATTGAACAGCACTAGGTTGTATGTATCTAATCCTGCCCCCCCCTTTTAATTTTTTTTTAATAAAACGTGTGGTCCATAGACTTTTGCATAGTGCATCTGCACAGTGTAATTTAATGTGCCCTTCTGTGAACTTTCATGAAGAAAATGTCAGTTAGTTACAAACCTAAACCATACAAGACATTGCCCTAACAATTCCATCTTCAGAAAGGTTAGTATGTGGGTTTTTTGATAATGTGTGAATTATTGAGATAGTTTTTTGAAAGGTGGTGAAGGAGGGGAAAGTCCTGTGCAGATAGAGAAATAAGATTTTTTTTTTTTAAACTGGAGTTTTAGCAATTCAGCGTACTTTGAAAACATGTTGTATCAGTGACATGAGATAATTGAACAGTATTTTACCTATTAAATTAAAATGTTCTTGATAGTAATAGGGGCTTGTATTCTAACCCTGCTAGTATAAACCAACTGCTGCATTCTTTTTTAGTTTTTACGCATTTCACTTAATGTTTCTTTGGTTTTTTTTGTGTGCTGTTACTGGCAGTACTTCATATAAATCCAGTTTAATCAATCCAGAAACTCATTTTCTTCTTAACATTTTCCAGCTCCCCATTTCCCTCTGCTTCTCCATAATGTTAGAAGATTCTCCAAAGGCACCAACATGGGAATTTACAGATTCTTCTTTTCACTAACCATGGATTATGCCATTAAATTTCACCATAGATCAAACTAGCAGTGTCCATGTTCGGGAGGTTAGCTCGAAAAAAAACCCTTCAAAAGTGCTCTGCAATTGTTATTAACAACTTGAGATGCAAATTGTCACTGGATTCTAAACTACATATAACTGATATTTTTCTTTATTTTTCTGTAAAAAAATAGATTTTTTTTTTCCCATAGTTTGGGATTGTATTTACCTCTGCTGCAATTTTAGTTGGATTTCACCTTGCATATGTCAGTTGGCACATATACTTCTGGTGTTTTGTTGGAGATGGGGGCAGTGGGAAAGGGGATTTTTTTCTCCTCCAAGTGAAGGATTTCCATACAGCTGCGAGACACTCTTAATTAAGTCAGAGTAAGCTACATCAGGTGGGCTGGTATCTGAGTACACTGTGAAGACAGCTGAGCTGTCAGTGCTTTACTTTAATTAGACTTTTAATATTTCATCCCTTACTGCCCAAGGTGTGACCTGTCAAGCTTCTGAGAGGTTGCCCCTTCCTGATAGAGGGGCAGTGCTGAGCCCAGCTCTGGTACACACTTCTACCCAGTTTATGTACAGTCACTTGGTGGGTTTGTGGTCTTCTCTTTCTTGATGTGCTTGTTGTTTATAAGAACAGAAAATCACTGTTCTGTTTATATTAAAGGGTATTTTGAGTTGTTAAATAGCTCATCAAAAGACAGCCCATATCTCCCGACACTAATCTTTCATGGTGGTTTGACAATGACTAGCAGTTTATTCCCCTTTAAAACTTGATTTATTAGTAAAGTTTAAGAGGCAAAAAAAACCAGCCAGATATAGAACAGAGATCTAAAATAGGGTGCATTTACCCAAGCTGGATTGAGCTGACTTTGTGTCTTTCGGTGTCTGAATTGAGAATGTCCTCTTCCCCTTGTCACGATTCTCCCTTTCCCAGCTCCCTGTTCTTCCTTCCCTTGTCCCCAGAAGGTCCTCCGAAGTGCAGCAAGTCAGGGATTACAGGAGTGGGAAAGGCAGGCATCAGCTTTTGTGAATTCTCAGTGAACTACTTTGTGCCATCCTCGGCAGCTCCTTCTCAGGAGTGAGTATCATTAGAGAGTTAATTACCCCATGCAAAGACCCGTTGTCATTGAGAGATAAATACACACGACTGTAAGTTTTTTACGTCTAGGGTTTGCTATTAAGTATGTAAACAGCGTTCAAGTTACATTTTGACAACTGGCTCCCCCTTGGTGTTGATCAGAGCAGTGCGTACCCTGCAGCTGGAGCACTGAACCAGAGCTGCGCTGCTGCTGTTTGATACAGTTCCTGGGGACACTGAAATGTTTCATACACAAAGCTGTTTGATCTCCAGCTCTATATTCTTTGACTCTGCCCTAGCGTAGCCCAATTTCTTGGCTTTCACAAAGCACGTTTCAATGTTAAAGACCACCTGCAGAAGCCCAAAGCCTTGCATTGGTAGATCGCAAGCCAAAGTAGCCGAAGTGCCTTTTGTGTCTGTAATAAAGTTGCATAAAGCATAAAACTACAAATCATTATATGGAACCATGTAATGAGCCTCTTCAATCATTTCTCAAGCAGGGGAAAACCCTCTTGGAAAACAAGGGATATGAATATTTATTATAAAATCCACTGACTGTTATCAGAAGAAATAAAATTGTTCAGATAGAAAGCAAAACTATTGTCCAGGAATAAAGACTCAGATAAAATCTGAAAGTTTTATTTAATCTCTGGAATAGCTTATCAACCTTACTTGTTTTGCTTTTACAAAGTACATTAAGAAATACATAAATAATGATTTTTCTGTCTAAATCCTACTAATGGCCCTGTTCTGGGGTGTATAGTCTCTTCACCCTCTCTGTATTTTGCATCTCCTTCTGTCTTAAATTACACTATCACTGCACAGGGACATCAGCGACTCACTATAATTTATAGCAGTGGGAGCTGAAATAGTCCCTGTCCTAAGTTTCCCATGATGCAGTTTGTGTGGCACCAGGAAAGCACAGCTGAGAAGCAGGACCGATTCTTCAACCCACAAATAGTATGGGATGCAACTTCAGCCAAATGTCCTACAGGAATTATAAATAAAGAACCTAACGGGAATAATTCTGGATATAAGTAAACCTCTCAGTCCAAATTTGTATTTAGCAGAGAGTGAAGGAAAATGATTTTTGAAATTATTTAGGAGGGTGGAACTGGTTTGTTAAAAAACAAAAAGTCCTGCCTTCAGGTTGTGAACATAGCAAAAATGTCTTTAGGATTAAATGACAGTAAGTATAATTTCCATCTGTTGCTTCCATGAAAATATGAAATTGAAAATAAAAAACTGTAGTGCAAGTCCATCTTTCCACTTTTTTTTCACCAGTCCTTCTTCAATAAAAATGTTTTTTTAGCTTGATTAATGTATTTTTCATATTCTTGTTTAATGTGGTGTGTTGCTTTACCTGAAAATAATTAATTAATTAAAAAACCATGTCAAGGTTGTTTTTACATTTTTATACTGTCAGAGGACAGATTGATGAGACATTTAATTCAGTGGGGGAAAAAAAAAAGATTGAATTTAAAATAGAATAAAGAATTTCATGTACGCCAAAGAATTGTTTTACTTTCTTGGTGTTCTTTTAAAAATGACATTTTCAATTTGACATCCTAGTTTTTGGTAAGTAATCTGAAAAAATAGTTATTCCCACAACTCTAGTGAAAACTAAAAGGAAAGTGGATTTACTAAATTTTCTTTGTCTGACTGAATGAAAACAGTGCATACATAGTTAACATTGAGTTCAATCTGCATTATTCTCTAATAATTTCTAATCTCTTTCTCAGGCTTTTTAATGATTTCATAAACTGTTTTACAAAATTTGCACCAAAGTGATAGTGCTTCTTTGAAGCAAACCCCACAGTTTGAGTTTTGCAATCCACATTCACTTTACAGGTTCTAATTATTGTTTTCCTGGTTTGTGAAGCACTAAGGATTATGCCTCAGGGTCTGGCACAACAGTAGCCATTACGAAGCAACACTGACCCATTCGTTTTTCCCACCTTCTACTCTCTCTAGAGCTACATCTACAATGATCCTGTCAGGTACTACATGAGGCAGAACCCCAAAGAGCGAGCTCCTACTTTGGCCCGTCCATCACAATCCCACCAACAACTCCCTGAGAACCTCCGTGGGAGGACCTTCAGCCAGACCCAGATGGAGAAGTTCTCACCAGAGTCAGAAATGGGGCTCGACCAAAAAACCCTGATGGCTGCACTGCACACCTACATCACCCAGAACTTGTCAGCACAAAGCAATGACAAAAGCTCTCACAGCAGGACTAAAGGGTCTCAGGTTTATGCTGATAGATTCTACTCCACGCAAGTCAGTCCTTTTGATGGAAGTTTTGCCAAAGGAAAAGCAGAAGATTTTAAAATGAAGAAGCTGTTCCAGCCAAAGCCTGCTTCTGGAGTGCTGAGGCCAACCCCTGAGATGCAGAGTCATAAATCTGCTTCCCAGGATGATCCCAAGGACCCTCTGAGTGTAGTGGATGGTAAAGTTTATATTTACTTATTTTTAGCTTGTCTGAAGTTTCCCTCATGATCACTGAGCATTTTTGAGAGAAAGAAAACAAAATTAGACATTTGATATGTCTCCTACTATTGGCACATCTGTATCTACATAAAACAATAATAATGTTCACCATTTTATCTACTCTTTCCCTGCAAACATCTACCCACATTCTTCAACCCACCTTCCATATGCATGCAGAAATATATGGCACTCAGTAAGACAGAGCATTTATGTAACTTGTTATATTTTCAAAGCATTTTACAAACAACACGTAATTATGGGTATATCTTTGCTAGCAAATCTGTTTTCGTGCAGTCATCCCACACTGCATAAAGGTAATTTGAAATGCCTGGTTTTGTTCCATATATCTTTATTTAACTAGAAATTCAAGGACTATGGGTAAAATTTGAACTTAAGAATAAAAATTTACAGTGAGATAAATTCTGGCACAGAACATAGAGAAGGGAGGAGTCTTTCAATTCCATGGGTAGGTGGGCACAGATTAATACTAGATTGCATCTAGTTTTGTCTGGACATTCTGTAACAAACAACCTATTTGCTGGATTTTCATCTTTTTTTTTTTTTGCAAATGCTGTTTAAAAATGACCAGACCCTGGTTTCTTTAGTATGTGATAGTTTGACAAATATTTAAATGAAGATGGAGGGCAACATCCCACAGGATTCTGTAATAACCTTTAAGTACTGCTTTGTAAGACAAATCTTGGGGATCACATGGACTTTATCATTCTGATTAATTTTTGTTGTTTGTTAAAAAACACAAAACAACAAAAAACAACCCAAACCACACACACATACAAAAAAACACAAAAAAAAAAAACCTACAAACCCCAAAACCAGAACACACAAACACACAGAAATGTCAAAGTTGCAGCAGAGGAATGATAATGCTTGCAATCTAAAGGATGCTCAGAAGTCAAAGCATTCTTGGTATGGTGCCCAGAGATAATAGCTTTCAAGGAACGAACTATAATGTAAAATCAAATCCAGGTGGCACTGTAAGTCTCTTGCACAGGTTAGACAATTTTGTTGCTAGACTCAAAACAAAGTAGGCACATGCTGGTTTCATTATCCTCCAGCTGTTCCACTTCACCTTTCCTGGTAGGAGCCAACCGGGAAAAAAATGCTTAACACTTACGGGGAATAACATGTTTCACAATTCATTGGGTTGTACTACTTTGACTTCTCATACATAATATGCCCTGTAGGAACTTCTGCCATGGCACTTGCTTTTAAATGTTGCATAGACATGACATTATGAATTGTTTGAGTAGAAAATAATATGGTTTCCTTTGTATTTTAGAGCCACTTAATAGTCTCAGAAGGGAGAGGTGAGGACAGACCCCAGTGTATTCATTGCTTAAAATGCTGTCCATTGGAATGATGGTGGTTTGGGTTCATATTTCCCAGGCTGACTGCATCATCTCCTTCTGCTTTTAACCTTTCTCCAACCTCTCTGGTGCTTCAGGGTTCTTGTACACTTGCGGGTTGTTTCTCTCTCACACTCTGTAAACCACAGAACTGTTAAAAAGCTGGAAAACATGAGGTGTTCAGTTCTCTGCTGCATCCGATACAGGATTACATAAAGGAACTGGACTGAGAGAACAATCCAGAAGGTGCTGAGCAGATTAGTCCTGAATATTACTGCAAAACAGTGGCAGGTAAATCTGCTAACAAGGCACCCTGAGGGAGAAATAAAAGAGAAGGAAATGTGGAACTATTTTTCTATCAGATTTGGAAGTTGTTACCTCTAGGAGTAGTGTGATGTGCGTGGGTACTGCCTTTGTAGTCACTGTGCAATACTGGAATTGTTAATCTCTCTTCTGCATCAGCTGTATTTAGAATTTAGTTTGGTTTTATGTGGTTTGTTTTAGTCTACTCATTGTTGGTGTGTTAAATATTACAGAATACGTCTCTCTGTTGCTTTGAAAAGTTACAAAATTAGTAATTCAGATGTCTTTAAAAAAAATAGCTAAATTCCATGTTTATGGAAGAAAGATGTTTTTGTATATCCTCTGTCTTGCAAAGCTGGGATTACCATTGCATATGGCACTCAGCTGCTGAGTACAGCTAACATATGGACAGTAGGGTGATGGGGCTGAAGAAGACAGACCATGCTGTGGGACTTCTAACAAAGTTACTGCTGCCATACCATGTGGTTGTCAGGCAAGTTGGCTTTGGTACTTGTGCCAGTGGAGTATGAGGCATGATTTACTTGCTGTACAATAAAAAGCTGTTTTCCCTTGATAAGGTGCTAATGTTACCTACTAGGGAATTATACTGGTGAGGCTCATATTAAAAATTACATCACCTAGGATATATATATGCCTTTATTGTCATTGTGGTTTGAAGGCAACTATGAAAGGCAACTTGCATTCTTCACAAGCCCTGTGAAACATAGCTGAGCATGGTTGAGTCCCTTTAGAAGGGCTCAGCTGTGCACAGGTTCAAGCACATTTGCTGCCTAAGTGCTGTGCCATTGCAGTATCCATCTGCTTTTCAGTCTTTCTCCAACAATATTTTTGGATTTTAAAACATTCACCATATTACCCAAAGCTGTTTGTAAACAGATGTACTGACATTTATTTGTATATCAGCCTTATCCAATAATTTGCAAATTATTGCAAACATGAAGAAGTGCCATAAAAAGAAGTGGAAACATCCATATATAACATGGACATGGATTAACGTCATATCAGTAGTCTCATGAAGTTATCAAGACACTTCAAGTAGAGCTACATTTCATCAGGCTGTTACACTTTGGTGACTGTCCCTCCTAGTGTACTAAAAACATGAAGTTCCTCATACTTACTGGCTTTGGTTATTGCCTTTGGTCCTAAATTATAGGCTTAATATAATTATATGCTAAAAGCAACGTATAATGCCAAAGTTTCACTCATGTCAACACAAGCATTTAAGAGTTCATTTGATGAACTGTGCCCAGGTGGCAATGGCCAGGGCAGGAACACCAGCATAAGAGGAACAGGAGGCTCTGCTATATAACATTGGGGGATTTAGTGAACCAGTAGGACCTGCAGTGAGCCTTATCTCAGCATTATCTAGATTAGGGCCTGTGGCCATTCTTTTTCTCATGTTATTCCCTGCCCTGTTCCCTCATTGTCATTTTGTTTGAGGTTCAAACGTTTGGGTTTTTTTTATTGACTATGAACCTGTAGAAGTGGACTGGAGAGATAAGACTTGGCTAAGGTAATAGGTACAGAAAGAAGTTAGTTTGGAAAAAATGCAATGGAATGGAAATGACAAAGTTACATTGACTGCATGTTGTTGAGCATCTCTGTAGTAGATCTTGACAGCTGGTTGTGAATCAAATGAAATAATCAAAAATCTAGTAGTGTTACACTAATATAACTCTTTTAATTATATATGTCCTGAAATACTATTCTCTTTTAAGATTTGTCTTCAAATGATGTTTTATTTGTAAAGTTTTGGTTTTGATTCAGATCTGACATATATTCTGTCTTTTCAGTGCTGACTTTATTCACTCTGCTTCAATAATTTAGGTTTTTCTGTCAGGTTATTGTCCAATAGTTCTATAAAACATTCTATAAAACATAAGAACAAAAATGATACCTAAGCAGACACAAGACTCCTGTGGTAGTCTGGCAGTGCTGTTTGTTCCTACAGGTTAATTTTCAGCACTGCTGCCATGTGTAAGTGGCCATCTGCCAGGTAGTTGTTGTGCTTCTTGAAAAAGTTTCTTGAACTCAGGTTAATCAAGTCTATTGAAAACTTTAGTTGCAGTCTGGATCAATTTGCTTTCATAGATTACCTTCCTAAATGAAAGTACTATTGGTCATTATGTTTTTACTATATTATGAAATTCATAAGGGAGATCGATACAATAAAATGAAATGTGGAAAATATTCAAAGTTTTCTCTTGAGTTGCTAAGCTTCCATCAAACTTCCATATTAATTTTGCTGCCTCCAAATATCTTGGCCAAGAGAGTTTGGCACAGATTGTGAGTTTAAGTCTTAGACTCTCATGGCTGAACACTTTCCTGTACAAAGCACTCCACTATTTCAGTACCAAAATCTTTGCCAGCTGTCACAGTTTGAAGTAACATCACAGATTTACCCTGTCTTTTTTATTGATAGTTGCATGTAACTGTGCTTAAAACTATCTTTTCTAAAGTAAATTTTAAAATTTCACAGCTTACAACCTCAGAATTTTATAATCAAATTAGTAGAATTTTGTAATAACATCATGGTGGATTACTGGAAATATGTCTCCTTTTCACCTGGAACAGAAAGCACATCAGAACCACCTTCCCCATGTGTCAACATGCTCTTGACTCACAGTAAACCTATTATTTAAGCTGCTTAAGTTTTTTTGCTTTCTATGAACTACCTAGTTAAGAGAGAATGGCATTAGTTGGGTTGTTGAATTATGGGTCAGGTTGGAGGAAGTTAATCTTTACCTTGAGATGGCACTGGGAAGCTGATGGTTAGCTGCAGGCTCTCACCTCTTCAGGTAACACTGAAGGGTTCAAAAGTTGACAGATGTATCCAAGGTCTTGGCATCTTTTCTCCAATGATAAATAATCCTTGATGTTTGCCTCCCTGCAAAATCAGAGATGTTCTACTGCCTCATCCCTGGAGCAGAAGAGTCTCTTGACTACACCTACTTCTTTCCTGGTCTCTATCTACTTCCTTCTACTTTGCTATTAAAAAAAAAAAAAAAAAAAAAAAAAAAAAATTTTTTT